>JBDJHY010160390.1:1000-12621 GCA_039654485.1 Withania somnifera | reverse complement strand
AAAATCATCTTTAAAAAAAAAAAAGATTATTCCACCTAAAAAAAAAAAAAAAGAAAACAATCTTCATATGAAGTAGATTGCCTGAAGGTAGAAAGAGCTACTATTCCACAAATGATCCTCGCCCGCTTCTGGTTCATGTAAGGGTAAACACAAGGTTGTTATTTCGAAGCAATCTATGGAGTTAATAGAAGTAATTAATAGAAAGAAAAGTTTAAAACAATATATTTTGGGTGCTATTTTGGAATGTGTCAGTTGAATGTTGATCAATAATTTTCTCACAATTCCATGTTACTGAGTTATGGCAAAAGCATTTTATGGAAACAGAGATTCAAACATAATCAATTAAGACATCATAACCAAAGTGCTTGATGGAAGATCTGTCTGCACTTCAGCAACTCCAAAACTCCATCTAAGTCTGAGTACATATCTTTTAACAGCAAAAGAATATCTTTTAAAGATGATTAGAGACCATAAATGCAAATCCAACCAAAAGTTTGCTTTTTTTCATTATCTACTTGCCTTGATCCATTTTATAAAATCAGAATTTTCGGTACTTGCCAATAAATCGTCGCTTTTCCACTCCTTATCTTCTTCAATTCTTCCCCGTTATTCATCCATCTTCCTTAATATGGTAATAATGATTAAGAAGGTTTTGAGAGGAGGGATTGCGGGGTCTGCTGCTAACAACAGTCCCTTTTGATAATGCTTAATATTTAACAGTGACATAAGATTAAAGCGGGCATAAATGGTGACTGGCGACCTCTGCTGGTGGTGGTTCACGGAGTCTGAATCTAAATCCGTGAACCGAGAACCACGGACGATGCTCTTGTCAGGTGTATTTCCTCTGCCTACTGTAATTTTCGACTGCCAGAGGGACATCCATCCGAGATTTCCCCTTTCTGCGCTTACTGTTCTTAATTTTGGACTCCTTGAGTACATTGATAACCGATGAAATTTGTTGAAATTGGGGAGGAATACAGGTTTTCTAATGTTGAGTTACATTGATAATCAATGAAATTTGTCGAAATTGGGGAGGAACAGGGGTTTCCTGATGTTGGGTTGTGTAATCGTTTTTACTTTGTTGAAACGATGGAGGAAGTGGCCTTTTTTTACTTGGTGGGTTGTGCCGTTGTGGTAGCGGTTTAAAAAGAACAGTTAAACACATCACTTGCTGCACAGGCGTTTCTTTCTCTGAGGCGGAGGTTTCTTTATTTTATTTTTTTCTTTTAGGGTTGTATTAAAAATTATAGTTTTTTTTTTTAAAAAAAAAAAAGGGAAAATGGTAAATATTTGAGAGTGCCCCACATCATCGGGTTCAGGACCTTTTTTCTTTTTTTTAACTAATAAATTTTATTAATCACCGATGAGCATTACAAAACAATAGCATTACTAAACTCCAGTAAGCTACTCTCTCTAACTTAGTCTTCTAAACACAAAGTAAAGCCAAATTCTGATCATCTACAAGCAGATCAGTTGAACTACTACAATCCAATTCTCACAAAACTGATACACTCATTTTCATATTTTCAACTGTTGTATTATATCCCGAGCTTTTGTTGAAATTCTTACGTTGCAAATATAAGCTAATTCCCTAGCTATAGCTTCAACATTCCTGCTCCTCTTCTCAAATCTTCTTTGGTTCCTTTCTATCCAAACTGCATAGCATGATTCTGTGAAGATCATTTTGTAAATATGTGCCTCTGGTGACGACTTCCCTGTACCACATTTCATTGCCCATTCTAGCCATTGACTCCAAGTTACAGGTATTGCATGCTGCTTCCCCATCCATTGAATGCGTTTGCTCCATAGTTGTTGGTTGAATTCACACTCACCAAACAGATGATTCCGGGATTCCATGGATTTACTACACAATACACACATTGGTTCAACATTTATCCCCCACTGAATTAGTCTATCCACTGTCAGCAGTCTCTCCTGTAAGCTCAGCCACAATGTAATTATGGCTTTTGGTCGTGTAGTATTTTGGAATATTAAAGCTTTCCAAGGTACTCTATTTTGTTCCCCAATCAAGTGTAAATACATTTCTCTAGTAAAGCTCTTGTTCCCCCGATTGTTTCTCCTGCTCAGTTGACTCCAAACACTTCTACTCTCTATCATTTTCTTGACCATCCAGCTTTCCTGTTTAGGAATAATCATATGATGGAAGCTTTGCCCTTTTATATAGTAAGTGAGAATCCATCTAATCCAGAGCTTGTCCTCCTTATGTGCCAAATCCCAGCTGTTTTTGGAGATTGCAGCCTTGTTCCACAATTTCAGATTTGTAAGATTAAGTCCCTCAGCTGATTTGTGAGTACAAACTTTATCCCATGCCACAAGTGCTCTCTTTGTGATAGTACTTACTCCTCACCATACATAGCTTCTACAATGAGCCTCTGTTACTTTCACCACCTTTACTGGAAGGATAAATACTTGTGCCCAATAAGCTTGAATCACAAATAGTACCGATTGTACCAACTGTATCCTCCCCGCATATGATAACTTCCTTGCTGTCCGGTTGGTAAACCTGCTCACAATCTTCTCCACAAGTGGTTGCCATTGGATAAGAATTCGCTTCTTTGTTGACAGAGGAATGCCAAGGTATTTGAAAGATAGGTCTCCTGTAGTGTATCCCAAGTGTTCAACTCCTGTGTCACTTTTGTCAACTCCCCTCCGAAATGCATTGCACTCTTTTCTAGATTATCTTGTAGTCCAGAAGCTTGAGAGAACTTGTTAAAACATTAATATCTCTGAGAATCACAAAGAGATCATCTGCAAAGCATAAGTGAGTAAGTCTCACTTTAGAGCACTTAGGATGATACTTAAAACCATGTTCCTTATGTAGGTTCTGAAAATTTTTGCTGAAGTACTCCATAGAGATAGCAAACAAATACGGAGATATAGGATCTCCCTGTCTCAATCCTTTGGCAGCGTTGAAAGGTGTTGTCGGTTCTCCATTAACAATAATGGAGTAATTTAATTCACAGTCTCCACACACTCCATGATCCATCCAATAAACTTCTGAGGGGATCTAAGTTCTTTGAACACTTGTCTCATATAGTTCCATTCTACTTAGCATGCGCTTTCCTTAAGTCTACTTTAATCATGCACCTAGGGGATACATGTATCCTGGTATAATCCTTAACCGATTCATGAGCCACTATGATGTTGTCAGCTATCTTCCTTCCTGGTATGAAACCTGCCTGTGCCTCATTTATCAATTCACTCACGACTTTTTGTAGCCTACCAGAGATCACCTTTGCAATTATCTTATAAGGAATAGTGCAACATGCAATGGGCCTAAATTGTTTTGACATTTTGAGGCTGTTTTGTTTTTGGCACTAGAACAATAGCAGTACAGTCTATTGCCTTGTATAGCCTTCCTGTGGTGAAGAACTCTTTCACAGCGCTGTAATGTCCTCTTTAATCTTGTACCAAGCCTTTTTAAAGAATACAGCATTATACCCATCAACTCCAGGTGCCTTTTCATACCCTATATCCTTCAGCCCTTCCCATATTTCCTCATCAGTAACCTCTTTGCAAAGCATCAGCTGTTGTTCATGATTCAACTCCGGACCCTCCTTCATAATAATTTTACTTATTGCTGGTATAGAACTTGCTGTTGTGCCCATCAATCCTTTGTAGAACTGTACAATTTCCTCTTTTATATCCTCATTTGTCAGTTATACTCCATTAAGAGTAGTCAATTCAGTAATCATCTTTCTATTCTGTTTATCCTTCATCATAGCTGAGAAATACTTTGTTTTGAGTCTCCCAGCTTCACCCAAGCTCCTCTGGACTTCTGTTTGAATGCTTTCTTCTATTAAAGACCAATTTTTCAAATTCAGTAGTAACTCCTTCTCTTGTGCATGCAATCTCTCATTCTGATAACTGTCCAGCTGTGTTTGTACCTGCTTGAGTTCCATTCTGGCTTGTTCGATTCTGTAAGCAACACCTTTATATTTAACTTGATTCAGTTTTTTAAATTGTGGCCTCATCTTCAGCTTCAACCAAATGTCCATTCTCCAGTTATCCAGTTTGTCTTGCCACTCCTTCAACTATGCTTTTAAACTCCTCATGCTCAGCCCAGATGTTAAAAAATCTGAATGGACTCACTACTTTCATCTGATTCTCCTTCACTTTCAAAACCATTGGACAATGATATTAGACATTTGGTGTCTCATACATATTCACCACATGACCCCAAGAAGTCATCCACTCATCATTACCAAAAGCTCTGTCTCTTCTATATATTCTATCCACATTCTGCTGTTTATTTGTCCATGTACCCATTCCAAGGTAGCTCATTCAGTCCTACTTCACTGATACAGTCTCTGAAATCCTTGATTTTAGCATTTATTACAGGATTTCCAAACTTTCTGTCCTGAGTATATAATACTGAGTTGAAATATCCACAAACTAACTTGGTATGCGTACTTTACTGTTTGAGCAATTTCAGCTAGGTTCTCCCATAATTCCTTCCTTTGTTCTGTTGCGTTGTAACCATACACCACTGTGAATAGCCACTCATGTCCTTCTTGTCTGCTAAAAACCTTGACATGGTTAATTTGAGCACTTATTTTGATTGCGGTGATTGTAGATATCATAATCTCAGAGAAGCTAAATTCTACCATTACTTGCACTTTAATAATTATCTACGCTCATACATTTAGGAAGAAGGTTTTGCATAATTTTCTGTGACTTGTGTTGCTTTACTCTAGTCTCCACCATTCCAATCAGCTTTTCTCTTTTCTCTTGAAAATAATGCCTGAGCTCCTTCTGCTTGTACCACTTATTTGATCCCCTGACATTCCATACAATCCAAGTCATATGGCTAAGTTTTTTGTTCCCCCTCTATCCTGAAGGTGGAATTTCTTATATCCTCTCCTTTCCTCTGCATATCTGCCCCTTTCCTCTGCATTTTTGTTGTGCTCAACAATAGGAAATTCATCAAGTGAATTTAAAGCAAGTGCATCTGCTCCATTAATCTTATGGCTAGCTGGTGTATTCCTTTCTACAATAGAACTTTCAGGATGAGCTTTCTCCATCTTGTTAACCCCAGTAGGTTCTTCAATATTGATTTCCTGAATAACATTCACCTCCTCATGGTTAGGTACACCAGTTTCACTATGTATTTGAGGGGGATTCTCAACAATAACTCCTTTTGATTACCACTCTTGGACTACTCTGCCAGGTCTCCTCCTTTTTCTTCTAGGTTGCTCAGCTTGATTTTGCACTTCTGCTCATGGCCTATCCTGACAAATATGTCCTATTGTCATGCATTCCTGATAGTAAAAGGTTTCCAATTGTAGTCAATCTCCTGTTCATACTCCCTGCCACTTGGTTCCTTCACCTTAATTTTTGTGGGAAGGGTTTTTGTCACATTTACTTCAATTAACACTCTAGCAAAAGATATTTGTGTCTGCTTTGCAGTACACTCGTCAGCAAATAATGGCGTCCCAACAGCACTTGCCAATCTACTCAATGAATCACTTCCCCATCCCGACATAGGTAATTTTGGAAAAATCACCCATATTGGGGTCTCTCTGAGAAAATTCTGCTTTAAAATTCAGTTCAGGAGTCCATTGCTTCACAATTAGGGGCTTGTAAGTCAGTAGTATATGGTCCCCCATGGAAGATTCTTCTCATATCCTCCATTGTCTGGAACTTTACGATGTAGTATCCCTCATCATGCCAAAATACGTTAGGCTCGGCAACATTACTCCAATTTTGCCTAACATATCTACACATCGTGTTACACCCCGGAGCTTCCCCTATAACATATACTACCAAAGCACTTCTCCATATCTCCATATCACATTTTCCTTTGTAACTTCATTTTTATCCAGTTGCACCACTACATTCCCTTCAAATTATCTCCGATGGTATATAGGCAAGAGGCATACCATTCTCAGTTGCGTTGCTTTCTCTGAATAGATTCACCCATTGCCCAGTCTCTTCTGGTTTTGATACAGCAAGCTCCTCTGGATCTATACTCTTTTCCTCTGGCTTGTCTAGGGTTACTGTTTCATCGGGTTTCTCTGTAATATCAACCTCCTACAGCTGATTTAATCTACTTTGTTCATCGCATGTCTTCCCCTGAGTTTCTGGTTATGCCAGATCCAATCTCTTTGCTACTATATATATATATAGATTCATGTGCTCAGTTAAATAAAATCATAACAAATGAAACGAATGGGGTACTATTTTTGCACTGGTGGTGGATTTGTAGGTAGGTAGTAAGAAAGAGAAGATGGAAGAGGAAGGTGGAATTACAAAATCTTGGAATACAATTTCAATCCTGAAATGGAAATAGTAGGTACACTAATTCCATTATGAAAAAACAAGCCACCTGATTATAGTAAGACTAGTACACTATTACATTTTTACCTTCTCTTTATTCAACTGTTGATCTTTAAATATTTGAAGGATTGAACATTGAGGTAATGTTAAGAATATGGATTCTGTACACTGGCAAACTACAAATGCATAATATCAAACCAAATCATCCTAGCTTAAGTTCTAAACTAACAGAACGACATGGTCAACTTAAATGGTTATTTCCCCTAGGCTAATGTAAATGCATATATCAACAGAATCAGGCCAACATTCTTTCTGCGGCAATCAGAATGCGAACGGAGTCCGGAACAGACTTGATGTTGACAGAATCACTCTTAAATTAGCCTATTCTTTCGTTTTTCAAAAAAGTAGGCAATCAATTCAGGCATGGTAACTTGTTAGGAAGGTCTCCTAAATCTTCCAGCTTCAGTAATAAAATGTGTTAACCAATAACAAGAAAAGATCCACAATTAATCGGGTTCATTTCACAAAATGATGCTGATCCCCAGTCGTTCCTAAGTCGTAAAATATCTTCCGCGAAAGCAGAGCCCATTGATCCAATAAACACGTCAGACATAGCACAAATGGTCTTTTCTAGCATAGCATTCACCTTCAAGAAGATAAACGACAAATAAGGGATGCAACAAGAAAAGCATAAAGGGAATGCCCTAATGGCTTATGACCCTCTATTAATATTTATAACAAGAGCTGCTGAAGAATGTCCGATGAACAAAGCTAAATGGCCGTTCACTTTTACAAATAAATTTGCTTAACTTTGCTACATACAATTTCATGGAGAATACAATCTTTAGAGGAAACACGAATCCGCTTGGGTTCATGATTTGAATGCACAAAGTATTAAGATTTTATTTTACATACACAACCTAGTTCAAATATATGTTGTTCAGCCTCTTCAAAATATGCTGCAGGGTGCTGGCTGGAACCTCCAAACGGTGCACTTTTTTAGCATCTGATACAGTTGCGACCACATTTTTAGAGCAACCTAGGTTAAATTATTTACTTGTTTATATAATCCTTCTTCAGTCCCATTCAAATGTCCAAACTCCCTTTCTTGTCCATCCCGCAGTTCTATCATTTTCCAAAAAATGATAACCCATTTAATAGTGCATGAAACTATTTCAATTCCGTAGAACAGGGAAATCAGTAAAGGAAACTCGAATGGACAGTGAACAAAGAAGCAACAATTATAATGAGAAGTGTAGGATGGATAGCAAATTAAGTAAATCTAAGGAACCAGATTGGGTGTACCCTCATTTTTGGATTGATTACAGTATGGTTTACTTTTTCCTTACGTTTACTGGCTTATTTCCAGTTCAAACCAAATTAATAATGAAATTTAACGTTAAACTGAATGCAAGTATATGTGCAGGTGATCAATCTTCTTCCAATTTTAGGCTGAAGCAGAACAAGAAAAATATATTGAACCTGCCTCCCTATTCCCTTGGTCTAAAAGAATGTGTATTTAACTTCAACCAAGACCAAGGTTAATCCCAATAAGTCAATTTGCTACTTAAAAAACTAATGTTAAAGAGAAAAGTATGGTTCCAGATGAATAGTGAAAAAAGAAGGTGCACCAAAGTGACCAACTCGATAAACTAATTTTAAGAGAAAAGGCTGGGATGTTCCAGTACCAAAGAGACCAACTGGTTTTCTCCAGAAACTGATACATAAACTATTATCACTATTCTGCATGAATATCAACCAAATGCATTTCCAGCAGCTAGATTCTAGACTCACCTGACGATCTCCTCCGTGGCCATGTCTGTATAATAAAGCATCCCATTTCTCATCTGAATTTCGAGCAGGCCTTCTAACAAGTGGCACCTTTTTCCCATTGACAACAAGAAGTAACTGAAGTAGACGAGTTTCACTTTCTGCAGCATCTGTGGAAAGATAAATTATTGGGGCAGTGGACCTTTCTACCACACGATTAATACAATCCGCAGCTTGAGGAACAGGGTAGAAGCAACTAGTGTTTTTGGTAATGCTATCAAATAGACAAGTAAAATCAGAGGCAAGGAACTATCACATGATAAATCACATAGATGAAAGAAATTTTGGTAACTGTAGCAATAATGCAGAACTCTAAAGTGTTATGATACTTAGGCATTTTGGTAATAAAATTATCAGAAATGCCACAAACTGCTGCCTTTTTCTTTCCACTGCTATGCAGCTCAATGCATTAGAACTCCCACTATATACAGTTGTCCAGTGACGGGCTGGACCACAAGGGTCGATTGCATGCAGCCTTACCCGGCATTTTCTGCTAGAGACTGTTTACACGGCTTAAACTCATGAGTCATGACCTACTGGTCACATGGCAGCAGCCTTTACAAGTTACTCTACGCTTCCCTTCAAGCCTTACATTGCTTCCCACTACTATAGCATGTAATAAAGTACAGCCAACAGTAAATACAGTTTGGAAAAGCAACCATACAGAACTTGAAGAAACCATGTCTGCGGAAATGAAGAGAAATATAGTTCTCACCCAAGAACGTTTGGATGAAGCACTGGGCAGTGAGCAAAATAAGACGACTTGGCTCAACGAGTGTCTTGCATTTGTGTGAAATAGGGCCACCAGGTTGCATTACCCATTTCTTTTCCACATTGGCAAAAAATACATCACCAACTGCAATAACATCATCATCCAAAGAAAACTGTCATAATGTCTTGGACAGTCCTTGGCTTTGGGTTCTTAACATCCTCATCCCAAGCAGCTTCAAGCTTATTCATAGAAACCCCTAACAACTTCAACTTCTTAATATGCTCGTCATCCAGAAAACAAGTCTGAAGCTTAGAGAAATAGCAAATGAATTTTTCTATTTGCATATGACCCTTACGACTTTTTGCAAATTCCTCAAAAGTTACAACCACGGTTCTCCCCAAGCATTTGTTGATATGATCGATATCTAACACTCGACAAAATTCATAATCTACTCTTGAACTAGGAATGATCAAAATGCGGTTAAGTAAAGCAGCAAAAAACATATGCTTTTCCAAACAAATTAAATGGTTTGACATCTGGTTGCTGGCTATGAAGATACAGAGCCTGTAATTCGGACTCGCGCATGCGATTAACAGAAGTAGCGTAATTAGCATTTGGAACTCCAGTTCCAAAGGAGTTATCTAAGTTGATGACGAAGAAAATAATGATGAGTATGACAACTGGAACAATAATTGGTAACAAATACCACTTATTGAAACGGTGTGTGTTCGTGGTTATACCGTTGACGTCGTCAATTTGAAATGCATTTCGTACCGGAGATTCGATCATGTTCTCTTGATGTTCATCTTCGGAGGATTTTCTGTCCATTATGAAATCAAATCAAAATGTGCATTTGGCAATTATTGAGGATATTTGTTGTACGGAAACAGCGGCAAAATGTGTATGTGATTGTGGTGTATGAGTTGTGGCAGCAGCTTTATGATGGAAGTGAGCTGCCGGAATGTGATCGGAGAAGAAGGAGGAGGAGGAAGGTGTGTGTGATTAGGGATACAAGTGTAAAGTGAATAACGGACATCTTCGTGATTCGTGAAGCTAGGAGGTGTTTGACTCTGGTTGATTACCAGTCGTTTGGGTTCATGGAATTATACGCACATAACCTGCATAAATTATTTATATTGTTCTTTCAAGAATTTATTTAATTAATTTTTATAGTTAAATAAAATAAATATTTTAAAATTAAAATTTAAATATATTTTTTAAAAATTATATTTTTTAACTTTAAAAAAGCAATTATGTCAATTAATTTGCGATGGCGAGAGTAACAATAGTTGAATATCTTAAAGGTATTTTGGTAGTATGGACAAATATAGATAATCTTGATCTATTCTCTCCAATTCATTTTTATTTATTAAAAATTAAATATTTAATAATACTTTTATAGGTTAAAAAAATTAATAAATAATTTATCATTATCTGTTTTTTCCTTATTATATAAGTATATAATATTATTCCTTATTCAATATATATTTTAAAATATTAAATTTATTATATTTAAAAAATAATGATACAGTGAAATTACTTTTATCATCTAGTGTTTCTTAAAAAGTATGTCTTGTCATAGTAAACAAATAAAAATGGACAGAAGGAGAAAAAGGTAAGGTGGTATTTAAATCACTGGTTTGATTATAAATTTTGAGATAAATTATGTCAGAACAAAAGAATTTATATTTAATACCGAAATAAATTATATTTGGCTAGTTTTCTCGAAATAAAATACTAAAAATGAGAAAAATAAAATTGAGATTCCACAAACCATTTTTTGGCTAAATGAAGTGGAAGACAGTTTTGTAAATAAATATTTTTTAAAAAGAATTACGTAATGCATATTATTTTTAATAGAATAAAATCGAATTGTCAATAAGAAATAATCTCAATATAACTAATCTCAACATAATTTGTTTTCAAACCAAACTATCCCTAAGGGTGTGTTTGGTAGGATTTCTTGTAAAAAATAAGTGATTTTCTTATTTACTTTTGTATGATCAAAAGATTACTCCATTTAAAAATCTTAGGTTCTTCGGTACTGGGGATAAGGATAATAAGTCCAAAATATATGTAGAATTATTTTATCCTACATTTTGATTGAGGTATTAATTAGTCACGAAATTATTTACCCCACCATAGTGAAGAGTCAAATATACCTTTATACTACCAAAAATAATTTAAATATACTCTTTGTGACAACTTTTTATCCAGATATCCTTTCATTATATTTTCATTTCAAATATACCCCTATACTATCTGAAATTATATAAAAATACCCGTCATTGTACTTTCAGTTAAAATATACATTTTTCGTTATATTTTTTTATCTTAATATGCCTCTGTGATTATACTTTGACACAATTTTATTCTTAATCTTGATGAAAAGACACATAGCACCTAATTAAAGTATCCATGTCTAAATTTAAATACCCAATTTTTTAAGAAAACGACCCATTTAACTCATCGATAACCCAAATTGTTTCTTCTGCCTTGAGTTCTTTTCTTTACATATAAGCTTAGACGACTTGACCCGTTTTGCTTTTCTTAACAAAGTAGCTCGAAAAAAATAGTTCTCTTCTATTTGTATCTCTATGTGTTGTGCACTTGGGTTCTTAATCCAATAACAAATTGCAAATATAATTAACATGAATGTTTATCAAATTAATATAATGTTCTTAAGAATGATAGTCTTTCTACACAACTGAGTACAAATTTGTCTAAGGAAGAAAAAATGATTAGAATATCTTTATCTTGTCAATGATTAGGTTGCTTC
>JBDJHY010160380.1:0-10674 GCA_039654485.1 Withania somnifera | reverse complement strand
GTTCTACTCCTATCTTATTTGATTTATTTTTATTGCATTATAATTCGCATATATTGTCGCATGGATTTCGGGTATGTGTTCCTTCATTTCCTGAGATCCTGTTATGTGATTAGCTAGCGGTACCTGTCTACTTGTATTTTATTCTTATTTGAGTAGCTAGCTTCCCTGGTTGTGCTATTTTCTTATGTGACCCCCTGTTATTGTATTCTATTATTTACTGCTTTTATTATTGCTATGTGCTCATGTGCCCTCGATTCCTACTGGGTATGAGTTGCTTCGGCAGCTTGTACTCATACTACACTTGCACATGTGCAGATCCGAGTACAGGTTCCTGATCGTGATATACAGTCAGTTGTTTGTTCAGATTTTATCTACTTCATAGATTCAGGGTGAACTTGGCTTCCGTCTTTTACCTGCTTCTCTTCATATTCGACCTTACTATTTGATCTCCATCTATTTCGGAGATACAGTTGTATTAAATCTACTTTCGATTTATTGTTTCTGTACTTAGTGGTTCGTTTGACACTGATACCGAATTTTGTGGGCGTTTATTTAATTCTTATAAACTTGCACTTATTTATCTTCTGACTTTTGATATGCCTTTGTGATTGATTTAGTAGTCCTCCGCTTTGGCTATGGACTACGGGTTTGGTTCTCCTACTGGTTGTATAATAGGTATCATCATGATCCGAAAAATCAATTTGCGACAATTTTTCTTTCTATATATACAACAATCTATACATAGGACCCTAATAAACCCCCACATGAATGAGGAATGGCTATATTTCACAAAGAATATATGGAAAAATGTATTATTTACAAGCAAAGACTAGTTGCATCTGGATAAGTAGGTTTAACTTTCAACTTTCTGTAGTGATCTTATATCGGATGCATTTGATCAATCGGTAGATATAATATCTTTGAACCATCAAATTTTATTGTAAACTAGATAATAAAATTCACACGACCAACCTTTAACCATCTATGATTCTCACAGTTTAGCTCGTTTCAGCCATGAAACCTCTGGGTTTCATGAATGCATAAAGAATTGACCTATTCTAGCATTCTCCTTGAAACAGCTTCCATTTCACACTTACATATGTGATTCATAACCGTTTAATCCTAGAGATAAACTATTAGGTTATACCTTCAAAAATTAGAAACCATTAAAAATCTTAAACCTTTAAAGCTTTCTTTGTTTCTGAACATTGTCTTCAGCATGAGAATGGATTGTGTTATTTGACAATGTTGAACTATCATACATAACTTTTTTTGATCTCCTTGAATCTAGTTCTTGAGATCTCCAGTCTACTAGGTAGAGTTACCAATATGCTACTTGTTGTAGGCCTTAAACTCATTTCCCTAGGTGATCTCTCAGCTGCCTTTCTAGATAGGTTTCGTAAGTGGATTCGACACATTATACATTGACTTTATATAGCCAATAGTGATAATTCCACCAGAGAGTAGTTGTCTAGTGGTATTATTCCTTCGTCGGATATGATGAGATTTACCGGTAAACATAGTGCTCCAAGCCCTTCCGTTTACCGTTATACACAGTGTATGAATACGGGTGCCAATGGTTTGGGCCAAAGCAGAATATCTTCTAAGAAATTTTGGATCCACTCAGCTTTTTCAGTGGATTTATCTAAAGCTATGAATTCAAATTCCATTGTGGAGAGAGCAATACATGTTTGTTTGGATGATTTTGAAGACAATACTTCTCTACCAAGAGTAAAAACATACACACTTTACTTCTGAAGAACTGGTGATCCAATTCTCATCACTATATCCTTCAAGTACCGCAGGATATTTTTCATAATGCAAAGTGTAGTTTTGAGTATATTTTAGATATCCCAAACTCGTTTCATTGCCATCTAGTGAGTTTGATTGGGATTACTTGTGCGCTGACTGATTTTACTTATTGTACATGCTATATTTTGTTGCATACAATTCATGATATACATCAAACTTTCCTAAACTCATGTATATTCCAATTGTGATTCACATTCACATTTATGCTTTTGAAGGGCAAAGCTCACATCGATTAGAGGCTTGATAATATTAAAATTTAGATATTTGAAATTGTCAAGTGCCTTTTTAATATAATGAGACTGTGATAATGCAAACACTTGAGGAGTTCTATGAATATTCCCTAAGATTACACCAATAAATACTAAGTCTTTCATATCAAACTTGTTAGCAGCATTCGTTTTGTAGCATTTATGTCTGAAACGTCTCTACTAAATGATCAACATATCATCAACATCAAAAAAATGACTTGATGATTCAGAGTGTTCTTAATGTAGACAAATTTATCACACTCGTTAAATTTGAATCCAATTTCTAATATTTTTTTGGTCAAATTTGCTTGCGTTGTTTGGGTGCATGGTTTAATCCATAAAGTGACTTAACAAGTCTTCACACCTTTCTTTCTTTACCTGCAACAACAGAAACCTCAAGTTGTTCATGTAAATATCTTCCTCCAATTCTCCATTTAAGAAAGTGGTCTTTACATCCATTTGATTGATTTCTAGATCATATACCATAGCCAGTGCAACCAACATCCAAATAGATGTTATTCTTGTTACTGATAAGTATGTGTCAAAATAGTCAAGATCTTCCTCCTGTCTATAATGATAACAAGTCTTGATTTATACTTGTCAATAGTTTCTCCATCTTTTATTTTCCTTCTAAATATCATTTTTTATCCTAAAGGTTTATTTCCTAGAGGAAGATCAACCAATTCCCAAGTACGGTTACTTAAGATTCATTCAGTCTCACTACTGACTACCTCTTTTCCAAATGATGAGTCAGAAGAATATATGGCTTCTTTAAAAATTTGAGGCTCATCCTCAAGTAGAAATGTCAAAAAATCTAATCCAAATGAAGTAGCTATCCTTTGACGATTACTACATCTTGGATTCTCTTCATCCACTTCATCTTCCTTTAATTCTTTCTGAGGTTGTTTATATTTCTTACTCGATGACTCACATTTTGTATTATACAGATAAATGTTTTTAAGGAATCCAATATTTTTTTATTCTATTATCGTATTTACATGAATATTGGGATGTTTGGATTTGTGAACCAAGAATCGACATGCTTTACTATTTGTAGCATATCTTATAAATACACAACCCACAGTCTTCGGCCCTATTTTGGTCTTTTTAGGTGTAGGAACTTGGACTTTAGCAAGACACCCCCACAATTTAAAATATTTCAAGTTGGTTTTTCTTTCTTTCCATTTTTCATATGGAATTGACTATGTCTTTCTATGGGAAACTTATTGAGTATCTGATTAGCTGTAAGAGTCATTTCCCCTACAAGTTTTCCGGTAAACCAGAACTAATCAAAAATGCATTCATCATTTCTTTCAAAGTTTTATTTTTACTTTTCATAATCCCATTTGACTGAGGTTAGTATGGAGCAGTTGTTGATGGAAAAGTTCATTTTCCAAAAGAATCTTTTCAAAAGAAAATCATACTCTCCACCTCTATCACGTCTTATTGCCTTTATCTTTCTGTTTAACTGAGTTTCAACTTTAATTTTATATTGTTTAAATGCTTCAATTATTTTAAATTTAATACTAAGTAAATAAACATAAAAAATCGCAGTCTTCAAATGAAAGTTATGAAATACTTTTTCCCATCATGAAATGGTATTAACTTCATATCACAAATATTAGTTTGAACTAAGTCTTAAGGAATTTAAATTCCTTTCAATAGATTTATAAGAATCTTTTCTAAACTTTGATTCCACACACACTTGACTTTGTGATCTATTTCACTCAAACTTAGGCATATTTCCAAATTAATCATTTTACATAAGGTTTTATAATTTACACATCCAATCGAGAATACCACAAATTATTTAACTCAAGTAAGTCAGAAGAAGCTGAAACTTTATTCATCATATCAACGAAGATTATATTGAGTTTGAAAAGTCCCTCAATTTGGTAACCTTTTCATACATACACTTTATTTTTACTAACTACGACTTTATTAGAAATGCAGAAAAAAATTAAATCTATTCTTAGTAAGAAGTGAAGTTGAGATCAAGTTCTTCCGCAATTTCAGAACATAAATGACATTATTTAGAGTAACCACCTTTTGAAATGTTATCTTTAAAAGAATCTTTCCGATTTATTCAACTTTTTTTAAAGTGGAGTTAGCCATACAAAAGGTTTCATCTGGTCCAACTAGAGTGTACGATGCAAAGAATTCATTATTAGCACACACATGACGTGTTGCTCCAGAATCTATAAATCGATCTCTTAAATTTCAATCAAATTGCACTCCGAAAGCATAGCACAAAGGTCATCAACATCATTAAATGATTCATCCATATTTTCATGGTCCTTTATGTTCTTCTTCTTTTGGACACGACAATCTTCCTCCTTGTGGACATCCTTGCCACAATAATAGAATTTTTTCTTGAACTTTTTCTTCTTGTTTTGCTCTTTATTTTGAGTAAAAGGATTTTTCTTCTTCTTTCCTTTTTGAGGTGACTCCTCAACAAGATTTGCACCAAATATTGCATCATTTCCTTTAGACTTTCTTTTCTATAGCCTTGTGTTCCTCTTCTATCCTCAACCGGACAACCAAGTCTTCAAGAGTTATTTCCATGCTCTTGTGCTTCAACTAGTTTTTAAAGTCTCTCTATGAAGTGGGTATACTTTTAATAAAAGCTGATATTTGAAATGCTTTATTTATAACCATTCCTTCAAAAATAAGGTTAAAATTAGAAAAATATTCCATGTTCATAACAATGGACATATTCAAACTTTTCATACCTTATATAAGGAGGTCATGCATAATGACTTGTAGTTATTGAACTAGGGATATGACAGTCTTGTTGTCAATCATTTTAAATTCCAAGAACCTAGCAGCAAACAAAATTCTTTAACCCAGCATCTTCGATTTTGTACTTTTTCTCAAGAGCATCCCACATCTCCTTCAAAATTTTACACATGTTGAATACGTTGTACAAGTTATCCTCTAAGCCATTGAGTATGCAATTTTTGCATAGAAAATATAAGTATTTTCAATCTTAACATTTATAAACTTCTTTGTATCAGGAGTTTCTTCCGGCAAGAAAGGAGAATCTTCATTGATAACTCGTTGGAGACTTAGAGTAGTGAGGCAGAAGAACGTTTTCTACTGCCACTTATTAAAGTCATTTTCTAGCAAATATTTGGGATTTTCCAACAAGCCATGGTTGGTGCGACCGTTGTACGGATTGTTGATCCAATAGGTGTTTATGTTTGGCCAACACCATTCACTACAGAATTCTTAGTTCATTCTATTTCAATAGTCATCTTCACTTACAATGGCACACAATCAACTTTAGTACCTCATTGAAGTTTGTATATTCTTTGAACCGAATACTAACTCAGCAAGTTTTATATTCTTCTAACTGAGAGAGTAGAACATCAAAAGATTTTAATCTCCAGATGACCAACATAACAACAATACAATTAAAATTACCAATTTGTTCCTCAAGTTAAAAATGGAGTTTTTATATTCTTTAATACCGGAATGAACTTGAATATTCTGATGAAGTTTATATACTATTCGAATCAGATTAGCATGAAGATGCTAAATTCAGTTTAAACAAAAGGAAATGAGTTTCTTCTACCAACGTGGGAGAAAACGAGCTTCCAAAAAGTAAAGTCCACTTAACTTTAAATTTTCTCAAAATTTGTTCCCACCATTTTTCATTCACTTTCCTTTCTGTATATACTACAATCTATATATAAAACCCAATAATAGGAATAAACAAAAAAGTCTAAATTCGTATAGGAATAAGTAGGATACTAAGGCTTAGTTTTTCGGTTAGTTATTTATATATCAACCATTCTTCAAGGATTTAGATATAGAATTGAAAATAATAATATTAAAATTAATCATTTCGCATTTGAAATTTAAATTGAAAGCATAGAATAAGTAGAGGTCTTTCTTTCTGATATTTCATGGTGAGTTATTTTATAATTTTCATTACAACATTGATAATTTCTGGTGTTTTAATTGCAGTTAAAAATTTATAACTAAAAAATTAGATGATAAGTATGTTGCTACCGAATGAAATAATAAAAAATAAATAAAGATTTAACTCTTCGGTTTTTTTCTTTTTCTTAAAAAATTCACCATTTAGGCTTCACGTATATCATGAAGTTGGAAGAGTGACAGTAAAAATTAAAAGTATTTCTTCCCTAATTCTGTTTTTCTCTTAGTTGATTAGCGTTATTTATCAATTAATATGAAGCCATCTTATTTTGATTTTGATTCAATTTGCTTAATGATTTTTTATAGGAAAGCAAAGAAAAACAAAATTTAGTGTCAAATTTCTATTAGTTATTATAGGAAACAACATTAAAATTTTATTATTTTATTCATGAATAATAGTTTTACTAACTTTAAGGTTATATATTTATTTGTAAGCTATAAAAAAATTTATTTAAGAGGTCCTTAATGTTCTGTTCCTTTTCAAGATCACGAGTACTTTTTGTTAGAATTTATCTTGATTTTCTACCATAATTTTAATTACCTTTCTTGATGAAAAAGGTTTCCTTATTAAAAATTATCTCTTCCGTATTTAAGCAGTATTATTTTGAAAAAAAGATTTTGTACTTTTATAAATTCACGATTCTCTTTTTTCATTATTAATATAATAACATCTATAATGTAATTATTTAATATTTTGGTTTAATGAGAGATTATAGTCTCAATCGGCTCCCTTATCAGGAGTTGTGGAAGTAAATTCGTGATTGACAGTTAAATCATGAGTTAATGTCGGAGCCGAAATCAAATGTCGTATCCTTGCTGAAGGTCATATTTTGGGTCCTAATTCTCGAGTCGGTTTTGAATCTAGGGAAGGATTAAGAGTTGATTCTCAAATCAGGATAAAAGTCTAGTGTGAGTAGTCGACTTGATACAATATTTCTTCTTTCTAACCAAACACTAAAAAAATAAGTAAGAAAACCACTTATTTTCAAATAAATAATTTTCACGACCCAAAAATTGAATAGTGATGGCATCTATGTCCCACCTCTAGACAAGTCTAACCCCGACCTAGAATTAAGCTATGAGCTAGTACCAAGTCTCAAAAGAAAAGTGAGGGAGGGTAGAGAAGAAGATGAAAAGGAAACAGGAATACACAACAAAAAGTAAATCTCCCAGAACCTGGTGTCGTCGCTATCGAGCATCTATATACAGAATAGTACAAAATACAACTCACAACGGTACAAAACTACAAATAGCTATCCATACTCCAACTAGAACAATTGTGAATACAGAAAGGATATCGGCCAGCATGAATGCAACTGCTCACTGTATCTTCTGAAACAGTACCAAAATAGCTGACATCATGTCTGCTATGATGACTCGTGCTAAGACTTGCATCACAAAAAGATGCAGAAGTTTAGCGTGAGTACCAAAAACCACGGGTACCCAATAGGCATCATAAAGGTCGACCAGGCAAAACTAAGCATAAGCGAGGTAAAAACAAATCACATGCAAATAAGACAATAACACATAATGAACAATAGAAAAGGGATAAATGTAGTAATAGTTAGTAAGTGAGGTAAAGGATCAAGTACCACTGTGTGCAACATAGCTAATAAATACAAAGAAAAGTTAACTGTTAGGGTATAACACACAGAATTTGGGCGACAAGCAAATCATAATAAAACTTGACATGTACCTGGAGCTCTAACATAACCAGCACGGGAAAGACCAATAAGATAATACAAAACCAATAACACGATAAGAGAACATCAAATACAGTAAGTGTATGAATGGTACCTGCATGCGAGAGAAAGGAACAAACAAAGTCTACTAGAAAACAAACTCGGTTGGCATCTCATACTACCAATAGGTACAACCAGGTAACCAAGTAACCCAACAGGTACTATCCCTGAGTCCTGAAGAGTACAGATCAACGCAAAGGGGTACTGAAAAGTAAATAGTACTCGTACCTACCCTCCCCGATCATAATCTCTTAGCGGATGGACCCATGGAAACTTGCTAATATACATACCCCTTTTACTTGGTATAATCCTCCACTGTCCATGCAACATACCCCGGGCATAGCGACGCAGGTAAGAAGGTCATGGAGGAATTCAATCCCACAACAAAATCCTAGTATCAGTGTCTAGATTCTCAGGAAAGTGCCCTGGTCTATGTACACATGAAATCTTGTAAAAAGGCCAACTAGTGGAACAGTCTTCAAGGCAAAAATTTCAAAACACAGGCTCAACCTGTATATTATATCTCATTAGGAAATCTCAAGTAGAGCCAAACAGGTAAATCAAAACCACAGTAGAAATCCAGTCGCTGCCATGTATGAAGTACCCATAAATTAGAGTGACAATGAGAAAATAGATTAGGTGGGGTGAGAAATAGCTCCATGTTGCATCACAGTCATGGATACATATAATGTAAATATAGGAAAATCAGCTTTCGATTATTATACTGTCAAACCCATAGTACTTCTTAAAACATTAATGCATGGTTGCAACACAGAACCAATCAATAAATTGAATTGGTCTAAGGCATCTAACTAGAACTTATAAAATAACTGTCAAGACCTAGTCACAAAGAACACCCTCTCCTAGCCCATCTACGATCTCGAGCCACAAGTAGTCGCGCCAAATATACCACAACTTCCCAAAAGGAGCCTATTAGGGCTAAGTACGAACCCATATAAAGGAAACATAAAGCTATCATAGCTCAGGCCAATACAACTCATTCCAGGCTATGCCAGTCTAGGGTACAACTTCAACATATAGGCTTCTAATTATCTAGAAATACCATACCCGATTATCTACACCCAAGTAACTGCACACATACTAATCAAAGGCAATACCTCATATAGAACACAGAACAATTAGCCTGCCTAGATTGTCTCTAAAGCTACCATCATAAACCAGGGGAAAGCTACTAAACTCTAATAACTAGTATAATCCCTTCCCCAACCTGACTACGGTTCAGATACAATGTGAAACACGATGGTAGGGCCTCGTAGCCTTAGGGATATATAATAAATGATAAGGCAAGCTAAAAAGGTCATAGGCCGAGACAACCCCTGCAATAGGGCTTCAAACTAGTCACCCAACCCGGAGATGGAAATTCACCAAGTATATATGATACTAAATACCAATCTGAAAAAAGTACGACAAAGCCTACCTAGATTTTGGTGGTAACCTCGAGAAATATGCCAAACTATACAAAAAATCACGTATGAAGCTCGAAATCGCACGACGCTAGCAAAAACATAATCCACGTGTCAAGACGAGTAAAATAAGAACCATATTTGTATATGAATAGCGGGGTCGTAATCATAACTAAAACAGGTCCATAAACTCTAATAACTCAAAAAAAAATATTTGTACCAACGAGTAAAGCACATATCATGGAACGTATATTAAAAAATAGGGCTCAATCCGATCTATAATAATAAAGAAAATAATCCCTAGAAATCTTATGTAATATTGAAACTTATAACAATAGAGAAATCAAGAAATCACCCAGTAGAAATGATCGTAAAATCACCACAACAAGTTTTCACAGATCAAAATCTTACTATTAAACTTTAAAATAGCCTAAACCAGCTCTGGGTATCAAGGATTATAGATATAAAAATGATAAAATAGTGAGAAAATTCATGAAGAAGGTGATATATATAGCCACTACTGTCTACCAATAAATCGTCTAAAAGAATTGATTTTTTTGGCATTGACTGATTTTTTGGCCACCTATTTATCATCCATTTGGATGATTTATCGGTCACCGCAGGCTTTTTTGACATATTTTCCAATTTTTTTAAAAATAAGTACGAAATCGAATCGAGGTCTAGTTTCAAAAACCATATACGAAATCTTTATGTAAACAATATTCCGAACTCAACGAAACCAAAGAAAGGCGATTAGAAATTGCATAAGCTGAGTAAGTCCCGAAGAAGCTATAAATATAAAGGAATTAATCTATAGAACTGTTGGGAGCTAACCTATCGATTCTAGCAAGTTATAAATGACTTGGGACATTACAATGATGCTCTAAAAGTATGGAAATAACCTCAAAGATCATTACAACATCCCCTACTAAAGAAACTTTCATCTATAAAAGTTAGGAAGGAAGGAAGCACCTGAATAATCAAACAATTAAGGGTACTGGATCAGATGTCCCTCTTTGTTTCAGAGGTAGCCTTCTCGACTGGATGAGAGGCCCAACAACTAGCACAACTGAAACATCTCTGGACCTGAGCCGCCTATCAACAATGGCATCAGGTTTCTCAACATAAGTTAATCAGTCATCCAACTAAACTGACTCAGAATTGAGTACACAAGAGAGATCTGACATATATTTAAAAAGCAAAGAGACGTGAAACACCAGATGAATAAATACTAACACAGAAGTAGGTCCAATCTATAGGCAACATCGTCAATCCTCTTAGTGATCTCATATGGACCAATAAATCTAGGGTTAAGCTTTCCCCTCTAACCAAATATCATGACGCCCTTCATGGGAGAAACCCGTAAGAATACCATGTCCCCCATATAAAACTCCAGGGTCGAAGTCTACAGTGTGCATAACTCTTCTTTCTACTCTGAGATGTCCATAATTTATCCTAAATTGCTGAATCTATTAGTACCATATCGTACCAAGTGTGAATTAT
>JBDJHY010160370.1:0-12622 GCA_039654485.1 Withania somnifera | reverse complement strand
TTCAGGACTTGTTATGGTCACTATGAATTTTTGGTTATGTCCTTTGGTCTGACTAATGCTCCAGCATCTTTTATGGATTTGATGCATAGGGTGCTTAAGCCCTACCTGGACTTACTTAAGATTGTTTTTATTGATGATATCTTGGTGTATTTGCAAACTAAGTCCAATCATGAAAAGCACTTGAGGTTGATTTTTAGACACTGAGAGAACACCAATTTTATGCCAAGTTCCCAAAGTGTGAGTTTTTGTTCGAATCAATTGTGTTTTTGGAGCATGTAGTGTCCAAGGATAGAATCAAAATTTCTTCAGCAAAGATTCAAGCGGTGTGAGATTGGCTGAGGCCGACTTTTGTTTCTGAAATTTGGAGTTTTTTTAGTTTTGCAAGATATTATCGGCCTTTTGTTAAGGGGTTCTCATCGATTATAGTGCCTTTGACTAAATTGACTAGGAAGGATGTTGCCTTTCAGTGGTCTGATGATTGTGAATTGAGCTTTTCGAAGCTCAAGGACTTTTTGACTTCAGCACCAGTATTGACCTTGCTAGTAGAGGGTCAGGGATTCTCCGTGTAATGTGATGCTTCTAGTGTTAGTTTGGGTTGTGTTTTAATGCATCAGCATCAAGTGATTGCATATGCTTTGAGAAAGATGAAGGTCCATGACCGTAACTACCTCACTCATTACTTAGATTTGGCGGCAGTAGAGTTCGCGCTTAAGATTTGGAGGCATTATCTATACGGGGGCGAATGTGATCTTTACTGACCATCATGGTCTTCAGTACATTATGAACTAGAAGGATTTAAATTCCAGGCAGCGAAGGTGGATTGAGCTATTGAAACACTATGATATTTTCATTTTCTATCATCTAGGCAAGGCAAATGTTGTGATGGATGCCTTGAGCCCGAAAGTGGTCAGTATGGGTAGCCTAGTAGCCTTGTCAGTTTCAGAGAGGCCATTGGTGGTGGAGGTTTAGTCGTTGGCCATTCAATTGCTTAGACTAGATCTATCAAACCCCAAGAGAGTGTTAGCTTGTGTAGAGGCTAGATCTTTCTTGTTGGATCAGATTCAGCAACGACAGTTCGACGATGAGGGTTTAGTCGCTCTTTGTGATCATATATTAGCTAGAGAGGACAGAAATGCTTCTATTGATTCATATGGGACTCTTCATTTTGATGGTTGTATTTGTGTACCATAGGTTGGTGACTTGGTGTAGTTGATCTTGCGTGAGGCTCACAGCTCCAAGTATTCTATTCATCCTGGTACAACCAAGATGTACTATGATTTACGACAGCTATATTGGTAGATTAGGATGAAGAGGGATATTGTAGAGTATGTATCTCAGTGCTTGAACTATCAACAGGTTAAGTATGAGTATCGACGACTAGGTGGTTTGATGTAGAGATACCCTATTCAATCTTGGAATTAGGAGCGGGTGACTATGGACTTTGTTTCTTGTTTGCATTAGACTAGCAAAGATTTTGATACTATTTGGGTCATTGTTGACAGGCTGACCAAGTCAGCTCACTACTTTCCTACTCAATTCTCCTATAATGTTGAGCGCTTAGCTCAAATCTACATTCTGAGATAGTTAGATTGCATGGTGTTCCGATATTTTTCATTTTTGATAGAGGTACTTATTTTACTTCAAAGTTTTGGAGGTTTATTCAGTGGGACTTAGGTATCGAGGTTCATTTGAGTATACTACATTCCATCCACTGAGCGACAGTTAGTTCAAGCGAACTATTCAGGTATTAGAGGATATGTTGAGGGCTTGTGTGATAGACTTCAGTGGTGCTTAGGATCAGCACCTAGCATTGGCTGAGTTCTCTTAAAATAAGAGTTATCACTCTAGTATTGAGATGGAACCTTTTGAGGTGTTGTATGGTAGGCGGTATAGATCGCTTATTGGTTGGTTCGATGGTTTTGAGGCCAAAGTCCAGTCATCAGATTTGTTGCATGATTCGCTTGATCAGTTTTGATTTATTTAGGATAGATTGAGGGTATCTCAGAGTAGACAGAAGAGCTATGTTGATCGTAGGCTTTGTGCCTTAAAGTTTGGAGTTGGTGAGTGTTTCTGCGGGTATCTCCTATGTGTTGTGTGATGAGGTTTGGTAGGTAGGGCAAGCTTATCCCCAGGTATATTTGGCCATATGAGATTTTTGAGAGAGTTGGTGATGTTGCCTACAAATTGGCCTTACTTCCTATGCTTTTAGCACTTTATCCGGTATTTTATGTTTTAATGTTGCGGCGGTATATTCCCGATGAGTCACATGTCATTCGATAGGATTCAATGCAACTGGATGAAAATTTGTCCTTTCTTGAAGATCCTGTGAAAATTTTGGCTAAGGATGTTAGAAAGTTAGGTCCAGGGAGATTCCAATGATAATGGTGAAGTGAAGGCACCGTTCGGTCACGGAAGAGACTTCGGAGATCGTGAGTAAGATGCTAAAGTAGTATCCATATCTTTTTGAGACATCAAGTACTTTCTCTGGAAGAAAGTCCTTTTAGTAGTGGATGTTGAATGACCCTCATGGTCATTTATGAGAAATATGCAATATTTTGTATTCTAGAGTATTTCAGTAGTTACCCTAAGTAATTTATCACTTGTTGGGTCCGGTAGTTTGGATACCTGGCAACTCGGTTGGAAGATATCTCAAATTTCCTGTTTTAGAGTCTAAAACTAACTACGCATTGACTAAAGTCAACTTTTCTTTAATACGAGCTCGAAATTAAATTCTGAGAGTTCTATTAGCTCCAGAATTCCAAACAACGTCAAGATTGACCTTAAGTTTGTATTTGGGAGTTTTCATTTGCAATTTGTGGTCATATATGAATTTTAGTTAAGTTTAAGGCCTAATTTGGAGATTGAGTGGTGTTTTGGTGTTCGAAGTGTCGGATCGGAATTTTGATGGTTCCATCAGCTCCGAAATAGTGACTTTAGGCTAGTAAAAGTGTTGGTTCATTTTCTAGACTTTTCGTTGCATTTTTGAGGTATTGGTGGAAATTTTATGAATTTAAGCCAAAGGGTTTACTTGGTCAACATTTTTCTAAAATGACCTCGAGTTCCAATTTAGACTGTGTCATTGAGTCTGGAATGTCATTTCGGGTGTGTGTGCATAGTTTCTTTGCATAAATTGGATTCCGAACGCATTTCGAGTGGTGATTCATAGTAATTCTTCTTTTTGCTTCTATTGTCAAAACCTGCAACTGGTGCAGGAGAATTACTCTATATGATTTCCAGTTACTGCTATGCGATCACAATACATGTGTATATTTCCTCTACACAATCACAATCGTGAAGTAGTCCAGGTTGTTCCTTAAATGCGATTGTGTTCTCTATTCATGCGATCTCAGAGTGCTATACCCTTATACTCATCATGATCGCGTTGATCCCTTCAGCGATTGCGATGAACAAAACATTCCTGCTACTCGATTGCGACCACCCTTCACCCGATCACGATGAACAATTCACTGGCAGTATAAATAATCCCTACATGACTTTTTTTTTCATAATACAGCAAACCCCTCACATTTCCCCTCAGTTTTTGTGCGAAAAAACATCCAACAAGTCCAACTTGGGTTGAGAAAAGTCATAATTCCTTCCCTTTCGATTTCTACACGATTTGGGTAAGTTCCCCCTTTGTTTTGATTCTTGAAATTCTTATTTTTCCTCAATTAATGGCCCCAAGTAGTGAAGTTGATGAACTCATGTCATAAGCCATATATTAGTTCTTCATTCCCTGAGTAGATTTTTTTGCGTAGTATCGTTAATTCAACAAATTTCAATGTTAAATCCTATAAGATTGAATCTTTGACCCTGTTATAGTTAAATTTGTCTGGGATGATTTAGAGCTCTTCCTGTACTCGAATTGTACTCAACTTTGGATCATAGATTCCTGGTAATGTTGGGAACCCCGTGGCAAAGTTTATTTCAATTCTGATAACGGTCCCCATAGGCCCGATTTAGGCCCGATTTTAGGGCAGTTCAGAACTTAGAATAAGTTATATTGTTAGACTCGTATAGACATATGAAATACTTTTATGCAAATTTCAGAGCATTTGGTGATCGTTTGATATCAGTCGGAGTAATATTTGCGAACTTGCAGTGCTTAATCATCAGACGATAGGTAGGCTCCATGGGGCTATCTCTTGGGTAATATCTTTAATAATCATACTAAATAGAATCTGTCGGTTAGGTAGCTAGGTTGTTATAGTGACCCTGTACCGTTCTTTCATCATTTTCCTCATTGATATATATTTCGGCATCCGAATTTATATGGCATTTGTGACTTAGGAGTTGTCTAGTGATACCTGTGCAGGGCATAGGTCGTTGTTATTACATGACCATATATATACTTGCTAATATGTTGTGCATTTATAACACAAAAGGTAGTGCCTTTGACTCTGATGAGAGTTCATTGGGGCTGGGCCATTATCACCACCTGATTTTGAGCCATGACGGCTAGAGACTGATTTTAGTAATAATCACAGATAAGGATAATACCCAATAAATTTTAATATTCTAATAATAATAAAAGTAAACTACCTTTTTACTGTTTTAGACTCATTGTTATATCAAGAACCCAGTAATACTATTGTTAAGTGTTTTAGCCCAGGCTTTACACCCTGGCACCGGGAAATATCATTTGACTAATAAATGTTAGGACTTGAAACCGGCTCCATTAGCAGTGAGTACAGCCGCTGGAACTTGAGTTCATCGTCGTACCACAGTGAGTACATCTTTTTGACACTTATCACTCTTACTTGCTGTGGATACTTGATGATGCCCGATCTATTGAGGATACTAGTGATACCATTATATTAAGGCTTTGTATGCCATGACTTGCTGAGTACAGGTTGATGATATTATTTATATGAGGAATAGGATGTCAGACTATGAAACCCTTGAGGCTCTATGATTTGGTATGTGAGATTATGATGACGTTAGAGATCGTATGTGGTGACATACCTCAATGGACCTAGACTCCAGCTTCGACGACATGAAGGAGGGTATAGGAAAGAGGATAGATATACTGAGAATATTTAGGGTTACCTTCCATGGGTTCTGCCTGCTGGACCTACGGGTATCGAAGGAGAAATGTACGTAGGAATGGTTACTTCATGGTGTGTATTTACCTTTCTGCACTTGTTTTTTTAGTGTACCCTAGTAGTATGTGGATACCAATGGGTGAATGTGTTTTCTATGTATGCTGTACTTCTTTCTGCGAGACTTGAAAATGTTCATATGTATTATTTAAGTATTATTATTACTGCTTAGTTATTATTATTGGTTACTTGATACTTCATGTTACGTTTGATACTGTGTGTTATATTATTGTTCATTCATTCATCCCTTACTTGAGGTTACTAGTATACCGTCCATGTTCCCTTCCTATCTTCTATTGACTCTTGATTATTGTTGTTATTATTCACATATATTGTTGCATGGATTCCAGATACATTTTCCTTTATTTCCTGAATTCCTAGCGAATTCGCATCAGAAAGAGAGGCTTAGGCCTATAATGAGATCAATCACGAGTCTTCGCTACAGAAGATTCCTAAGTCGTAGCTTGAAAGTCAACCTGAAATGGTTATGTGATTAGCTAGCCATACATGTTCTACTTGTTACTTGAATCTTACTTAAGTAGCTAGCTTCCATTACGCACTATTTGCTTTTGTGACCATATTTATTACCGTCTGTTATTCATTGCTTTTATAAATGCTATGTGCTTAGTGGGACCTCGAAGCCTACTGAGTATGGGTTGCTTCGGCAATTTGTACTAATACTACACTTGCCCATGTGCAGATCCGAGTACAGGGGCCTAACCTTGATTACAGATCACTGTTCGTGCAGACTCTATTGACTTTCAGAAATTCAGGGTGATCTTAGCATCCAACATTTCCTGCTTCTCTTCAGCATTGATAGTTGATCTCCATGTGTTTTTGGAGATACATTTGTATTAGACATTTGATTCTTTATTCTTTAATTAGAGGTTTTATATTACACTAATATCGGGTTTATCATGACCAAAAAAATCGAGAAGTGATGTCGTCTACACCTCACCTGCAGACAAGCCTTATCCCTGGCCCAGAGCTAGTAGCAGTGGGCTAGTACCTACAATACCAATGAGAAACCCAAAAGGAAGGAAGAGAAAACTCAACAAAAAAATAGAAACACACCTCCCAAAACCCGATGTCATGGCCGATGAGCTACTATAAGTGAATATAACTAGAATAGACTACAAGTAGGCATAACTCAAACTATATATATATATATATATATATATATAAAAGATATCCCAAGTCATAGATGGAACAACTCCAATACAGAAGAAGACCGGGAGTAGAAAGGAAGCCTGATGCTCACCGTATCTCTGGAACAACACAACTCTATCTGGCTCGACCGCGACCCCACTGTAGACTCATGCCCAAATCTGTATCAGAAAGGTGCAGAAGTATAGAGTGAGTAACAACAACAACGGGTACTCAGTAGGAATAGGCCGACTGAATAGATATAAGCATAAAAAGGGTAAAAAAACAATCAATACAAAAAAGGCAATTATAAAATGTCATAATCAACTCACAAATAGTCAAACCGCGTGCCACTTACCTGGATCCTCTGTGAAACCATACCCAAGTGAAACTACGAACAGATACTACTAGGTAAATCTCAAAAGTACACTAACAATCGGTAACCAAAAAGTGTTGCCCAAGGGGTGCTACAGGATACCCCAATACCCATACGTTGTCTTCCTTGGTGACCCATGGCACTGCAGAACCATGTATATATAAATTGGGTCCCACCATGACGTGAAGAACATCCACAGAAGATCTATATCCGTATACTTACCCTTCTTCCCCCAGTATACCCCTCTACCCAGGCTACGCAGCACCGCGGGCATCAACGTAGCGACCTTAAAATAATAAAACTTCAACAAAATTTGGTATGCTAGCACAACAGAAAATATTAATTAGATCAAAATGATTTAATTTAACATTACCGAAAAAAATTAGGAGAGTTTTTACAAGGTTTTGGGGCATTTTTGAATCTTTGTACTTCTGCTTTATTCATTCATATACTATTTATTAAACTTGTGCTTTCTGCATTTGATAAAGTAGTTCTCTGCTTTGGACTACTGAGTTGGTTCTCTTACTGGAGGTATAGTAGGTTCCCTCATGATCTGAGAAATTGGGTCGTGATAGTTCAATACTTAAAGAAATTATTATTCTTTGCCCATTATCTCAAGTTAGAACAAGTAGTTTTTTTCTCAAGTCTTTAAGCTAGGGTTCTTCTCGAAAGGCTTCAGAAACTCTTTCCAACCTTGATATGGTATATAAAATCTCTGTAAAGGTATGTGAGACTTTAACGGGGATTACCTACACCTATGTGCCCAAACCCTCCAGTTCTAAAATGAGAATTTAAAGTAGTAAGTTCTAGGTTTCTCCAATTTATCTTTTATATTGAGATTACCCTTCCATGTATATTCCTTGATGTTTATTGAGTAATATACATGGTGTTTACATAATACATTATGAAGCTTCATGTACCTATGGGTTAGAGTTTATGAAGTTACACATTTATATGAGTTAAAGTTTGTGAAGTTGCATGATCCTTGAGTTGTAGTCAATTCCATGATAGTCAATACTGAAAGAATAAAGTTGTAGAGTCATTGTTGTTGAATTGTAGTAAAATCATGAGATGATTTCATAAATTATGAAGGTATATACATGTTGAATCATGGGTTGTAGAAAGAGTGATGTTGTCATGATTTTAGTTGTCTTTACAAAGTTGTAAGTCTATTTTTAGAGATTGTCACAAAATATTGATGTTTTAGATTTTATAATTATTTAAGTCCAACTGAGAGTCATAACTACTTTAAAGATGTTTCAATGCCTAAATTACAGGTTGAGAGATAATAAGAATATTTTTATGAAATAATGAATCAGTGTTCATAAGACCAAGTGTTTTCCAAAAAGGATAATACAGAGTGATGCCCGATGAGGCTAAGATTGAGTATTTTTGAGTATCTAGTTTTAAAATTGTGTTCACTTCGATTGAGTATATAGGCTAAGATTGAGTATTTTCAAAAATTTTGAGTATCAAATTGGTGATCCGCCAAAGGTTTTTTCGATGTGCTAAGTGAAGTCCACTCTGCCAAAAGCTCCAGCAAATAGGTGACGTATCTGGTGACATGAAAGAGAAAAGGGAGACAAAGCGGGCCATTTGGTTATGCACCAAAATGGAAGGAGGGTTCACCAAACATTCCATAATTGCTACTGTCTTTCTCATCGAACTAGGCTCCCAATTGGAAAAGATGACCATTGGGTGACATCATAGGCTACTTGGAAATTGGTTTTTGTTCGTAAGTCACTTTTGGGCTTTGATTTTAATAAACTATAAATAGGGCCTCGTGTGATTTTCTTCCTTAGATTGTTGGTGATTGAAGAGTACTCTTAAAAGAATATAGTTGGGAGGATTCACATTAGCTTAGTATGGTGTAGGGCAATCTAGTGTAGCATTTATATTAATAATAGGTGGATTTATATTGTTGGTTTTGTAAAACCCATTACCTTAACTCATATCGCATAACTTATTTATAGATTCAAAATTAGTTTTGCGTTCATTGAGATGATTCCCTTTCCCTTCGTATCAATTTTGGATTCAAATAATACTTATTTTTTAATCTTACTCTCGTTATAATTTTTGAATTATCGCTAATTATTAAATATAGAGTAGTGTATATGGTTATCTAGTCCCATATGTCATGCAATTCTTAATTTTAGTTGATAATTCCCCTATCCCTTTTTTTTTATTTTCGTATTTTATATTGAATAATTTTAGACACTTAACCCAATTCATATCTTTTGGTATCAGAGCTTAAGTTAGGAGTTTGTATCCATAAACTCCAATCCTAGGTTCAAATTTTTAAAAACAAATCCAAAAAAATGATAAATTGAAAATTTCCCAAAAATTTGGTTGGATTGAGTCTTCATTGAGTTTCTATCATTAGGAATTGAACCTCCTCGTATTTCAGAGTCGAGATTGAAGAGTTGATTTAATTTTGGTATGAGAGAAAGTAGATAGTAAAAATTATTGGTTTGGAGTGCCAACTGAGGGTTGAGAATTGTTGGAGAATCTTCATTTCACAAAGATATCCCATATCAATTTTTAAGAGAATCAGAGTTGGTGTTAGTAAGTTATGGTTTTGGGGTGATCTTCATGTTCATGGACCTTTAATCGTTGTCCATAATTGTTTACGTTTAAGTTTGATTGACTTTGTAATATTCAACTCTTATAAGAATGTGGGGATTGTTCCTCATATACCTAAGAAAGTTGGGTTTTAAATTTGGAAGAAATGGGAGCTTAAATAAATGAGATATAATGTTTTGAAAATTCTTCAAGTTTTATTCAATGTTCTTCATGGTTCATTAGAATAAAAATCTTCAAAAGGGAGTGTTAAATCCTTGAGGAGAATATAAAAGAGTACAAAGGTGTTTTTACTTGAAGGATTATCATAAAGGATTAAGTTTACATCACGATAAGTGCATGGTAAGCCACAATTTCACCAAAATACTTTTCCCAGGTGGAAGATAGACCAAATCGAAGACCTTGATGTGCCAATTTGTTTGATCATCATATTGAAAAGTGAAAGGAGGTTGTACAATGGAATATCTCCATTTGGGAAGCAACAAAACCAAGCCAAGCATCTGTTACATTTGATGAACTAGGCCTTCCTTCTGGTGGATTGCCATTTTGGAAATGGGGCCAGCTTGTCCTCAAGTTTGAATCTGTTTATTTTGGTGAAAGGAATTTCTAAAGGGTAAAAGTATTGGCTGGTTTTGTGAGGTCTAAGGTGGATTTGGCGATGGTGATCTAAATACAATGCTAATACTCCAATCTCCATCTTTCAACCTCTTGATATCATTCTTATTTTCATTTATGTGTCCAGATTTATTTTCTCGAGAAAACGAACTAGAATTTGTGTTTGTTTGCTTTTCATTCTATTTCATTCTTTGCTTTTGTTTCTTTATTTTTGTTGTAGTTTTTGTTGGATCATGTTTGTTTGTTTTTTTATCCATTGAATGTTATACAAGAATATATTCTGTAACACCCCAAAAATTTAGCTAGAGTTTAAATCATTTCTTTCATGTGGTTAAACTTGCACGTTGAATCTTAATATGAGCCTAAGTAGTAATATCCTTCCAATAATGTATGATGGTTGTCTCTCAAGTTTTGAGAATTCTTTGGAGTTTACTTTCCAATGCAACAAATTGCGGGTTAATCCGAGTCCGGAGTAACAAGTTATGACCCTTTTTCTAAGATCTTATAGTACCTCAAAATTTCTTTGTGATTCTAACGTATGTTGATGCTTTCAAAGAGTGAAACAATGTTGTTTCACTTTTACAGAAGCTTCATAATGGTTAGGTATCAATGCCACATGTTTACATGTGTTTTTAGATGCTTAGAAATGCCTCAACATGTCACTATAGAAAGCCCAGTTTGTTAACAAGCGTGACACGTTCAAAAAGTAGCAGAAATTAAGTAGCTGAAGGTAGGAGCACAATACACTATGGTGCTCCAGCCACCGTGACACGGTGGGTAACGTACCCAACCTTGCTTTCTACATAGTATTACCCTATTTTATCAAGGTTATTTCTGATATTTTCCCTACTCATTGTTATTCAAAGTACATCATTTTTGTGTCTTTTAGGATGGTAAATTATAAGAGAATTAATATAGTTCCTATACCACCCCTAATTCCCCACACTTGGTCAAATAAAAACCTCCCCAAGTCATCAAACAATCAGAAGAACAAAAAGGAGAAGATCAGTAAGGGTTCCTTCTCTCTAGAGGCCTAGGGTTCTCAAGCTTTAAGAATTGTTTTTTCTCACTAATTTTTTGTGTACTAAAGCTTAAAAAACGTTATGGGGGGATAATGATCAAGGTTCTTCCTTCACCCTTGCGTTCAAAACCCCGAATCTTTAAAAATTGAGAAATTCTTAGTATATTGTTAAGGGTAGTATATTCATCCTTTAGAATGTGAATTTTCGCCTAAGCATGTTTCCTACTATTCATCGAGTAATTTATACAAAATTATACACTTTTCATCATGAACTATATTTCTTCAAATTGAAGAGTATTTCTATGAGATTTGCGGAAGAAATATGATCACTTGATAATTCTTGTATAGAGATTAAAAGTTGAAAGGTTCTTGGGAATTTACTAAGTCTTATGAAGTATTGTGTAGTGAGAGTCATAACCTATTGTTCCACTTTAATTTTGAGAAAAATACTTTGAGATTTGGTTTTATAAGTATTCAAAATTACCTTTGTATTATGAACATTTAAACAGGAATATTTTCAGGTAGTTGGATTACAATTTATGGAGAAAGAAGTTGTAGCATTAATTTGACAATTATTTAGCACAAAGCAGCTAGTTTAGAACTTTTACTTGGTCGGTTGGTGTTCTAAAATTTAATCCATAGGTCAAGATTAGTGTATCAGTATTTCAGTTTTTGGGAGGATTATTAGCACCAAGTGGATTTTGGCATAACATCCTTATCCCATATCCTGTTTTGCCAAAAGTAGGATCTGTAGCTTGGCCTATTAGGCTTATTGTAGCACTTAGTGGATCCACAAGGGGTAGTTGTAGATCTATACCCTGTCAATATATGGGGTTCCCTCCATATGGAATTATATGTGGATTTCATACCCAAGACACGAGGTGTGTCAGTTATAGAAACTCCCTAGCAAAGCAAATTGACAGTTTTGAAGTAAAGAAAGTGAAAGAAAATTTTAAGTAAATTTTTTATTTTCTTTATTAAAGTTGTTGAGTCTAAAATACTTATTTAGTGTAATGTATACTTTTGAAGGTCTAAGATTTTAAAATTATATTATTTAATTTCTTATTATTTCTTATATGAATTGAGTTTTGAAAGTTGAACATGATATTATTATGATCATGCATTGCCTAGCTTATTCATGTATATTTATATTTTGAGGTAAGAATATCTATTAATGCTATTTATTTTCACCTTCACATGTACTCAGTATATTCTATGTATTGACTTCATACTTTATGCTGCATGCTTACATATGCAAGTCTGGCCAACCATCCCACGCTTGCGATTAACCAGATTTGTAAATCCGTACTTGAGCTAGAAAGTTTTGAGTTCCCATGAGTTGGGAAATAAGTTATTCATTCGGTTATTCTGATTAGATTTAAGACTATTAAACTATTACTTTCTTTTATTCTAAGTCTAGCTAAGGACTTGTTTTAGTAATCTAGTAGTCATGTTAGACCAGAGGCTTTCAAACAATTAAAGTACTAGTTATTTTGACTTAAAGTTTTTGCATTTATTTCAGTGTTTACTTTTTTATCATGTTAGATGTCCATTAATTATATATATTATTCATTGGCATTGCTTCTGCAGAGAGTAAGTGAGTAGAGTTATGCATGAGCCAATGATACTTCCAGGCCACCTAGTGTTACGGATGCCTTGTCGAATCTAGGGGGTGACTCCAGGTGCTAACATATTCCTCCACAAAGGATTGGTAACCTTGTGAATTCATAGGGAAATGAGGTTCCTTATCCAACTTGGGATTACACTCAAGGGAGGTAAATT
>JBDJHY010160361.1:0-12622 GCA_039654485.1 Withania somnifera | reverse complement strand
CAATGGAATCGAAGAAAATGGCATAAGAGGTCATTTACTCTAGATTACCCTAGAAACCAAAAGAGCCTAAAGGCGCATTTCTCCGCCAACACCTTGAATTCACAACACCATGCAAGAAAATTAAACCAACACCTCCCTTAGCCTAAATTTATCATTCCAGACCCAATGGAAGCTTCAGAATTCTAATCCTACACTCTGAACATTGAGTTTCTACACAAACTCCACTTTTAGGATAAAACTTAAAAAATTTCCACAAATTCGCATAACATGCAAACGAAACCTCTAAAACACAAACTTAAGGTCAATCTTGACTTTATTTGGCATTATCGAACTAATGGAACTGTTGGAATTAATTCATAGGTCATCTTGAAGGAATGTTGACTTTGGTCAATGAATACTTAACTTTAGGCTCTAAAATAGTGAATTTGAGATATTTCTCAACCGAGTCGCCAGGGATTCGAACTGTCGGTCCCTGCAAGTCATAAATGACTTGGGGCAACTGTTGAAATGCTTTAAGATACAAGACAACGCATATTTATCATAAATTACCTTGAGGGTCATTATAACTTGACACCATTTATATGAATTACTTTCGTATTATTATTACTGCTTAGCTGTTTTGTGGGATATTGTGCCTTAGATTAGTATTTGTTCATTCATCCTTTACTTAAGGTTACCAGTATACTATTCATGTTTTCCTCCCATCTTCTTTTTAACTCCTGTTTATTGAATTATTATTCATATATACTGTTGCATGGATTCACGGTACGTTTTCCTTCATTGCTTGAGATCCGGTTATGTAATTTGTTGGAAATACATGTCTATTTGTGCCTGATTCTTATTTAAGTAGCTAGCTTCTCTGGTATTACAAATTACTTTTGTTACCCCATTTATTGTATTCTGTTATTTATAACTTTTATTATTGTTATGTTCCTAGTGGGACCTCGAAGCCTATGGGTTGCTTTGGTAACTTGTACTCATACTATACTTGAACATGTGCAGATCTGAGTACAGGTACCTGACCTTAATTACATATCGCTGTTTGTGCAGACTACATTGATTTTTCTAAGATTCAGTGTGAGCTTTGCGTTTGACTTTTCCTGCTTCTCTTCAGCATTACTATTTCTTTTGTTGTTCATGTATTTTCGGAGATATAGTTATATTAGACATTTTGATTCCTTATTCTGTACTTAGTGGTTCGTATTACACTGATATCGGGTTTTAGGCTTTTTTTTATTCTATTACTTCTACAGTTATTCATCTTCTGATTATTATACTTGTGTTTTTCGCATTTGAAATAGTAGTCCTCCACTTTGGCTTCGGAATAGGGGTTGGTTCTCCTACTGGTGGTATAGTGGTGCCATCATAATCACAGAAAATAGGTCGTGACAATAAATGACTTTGGGCAATTACAAGGACGCTCTAAATGCAAAAAAGTAATAAAAATATAAAGTGATCTTGAGGATTGTTACAACATCCCCTACTACAAAACTTTCATCCGTGAATTTTAAAGAAAAGGAGAAGTACCTGAAGGTCGAACAAGTATGGTTACTGGGCTCGTATATCCCTATTTGTCTCCCAGGTGGCCTCCTCGATTGGGCAGTAGGCCCAATGAACCCTCACAACTGGAATATCTCTGGACCTGAGTCATCTCGCATCTATTCAAATAATGGCTCGGACTGTTCAAAATATGTCATTCGAACCTCCGGCTAAATTGAATCAGAGTGGAGCTCATCGGAAGGATATGACATATAATGGCAAAACATCGACATATGAAATACTGGGTGAATGACGGCTAACTATGGAGGTAGGGCTAACCTATAAGAAACCTCATCAATCTTCTCTATAATCTTGTATGGAAAAATAAACCTGTGGTTAAGCTTTTCCCTCTGACCAAATCTCATAACGCCTTTTATAGGAGACACTTTCAAGAAAACCCCATCCCAACACTAAACTCTAGGGGTCAGAGCCTACGGCCTACATAACTCTTTTGACGGCTCTGCACTATCCATAGTTGGTCCTAAATAAATCAAACTTTCTGTGTGGAATCTAGAATCGAATCCAAAGCTTGAGGAAAATTATCAATACTACTATACAAACGATCAACGACCTATAATGCCTTTCGCACAAGGCCACAAATGGTTCCATATAGATGCTTGAATGGTAGAGGCTATTCTTAGAGAACTCTGCTAAAGCCAAATGCTGATCCTAGCTACCCCAAAAATAAAAAACACAAGCTTGAAGCATATCCTGGAGAACCTAAATGGTTTTCTCAGACTGATCGTTTGTCTGCGGGTGGAAAGTCATTGTCAAATCTACCTTGGTTTCCATCTCATTATGCATTGTCCTCTAGAATCATGATATATACCACATCCCTCGGTCTGATGTAATCAATACTGAAATCCCATGCAGATGGATAACCTCTCAAATGTATAAAGTCACAAATCTCTCGGCACCAAAAAAAGAAGCCGATAAACAATGAGTGGATTATTTCAATCAATCTACGATGAACCATATACAGTAATGACCCCTTGAAGTACAAGGGAGTCCCAAAACAAAGTCCATAGTGATCCTTTCCTACTTCAACTCGGGGATAGGGAGTCACTGCATACATTACCTGGTCTGCGATGCTCAAACTTCACTTGCTGGCAGTTTAAGCATCGGTAAACAAACCGGGTAACATCTGATCACAACCAACACTACCAGTAGTGTTGTCTCAAATCTCTATACATCTTCGTGATGCCTGAATCAAATCATCTACCTTGGTAACACAAATACCACTACACATCTATAAATTACCATCAGAGTCCAAAGATGCACCACCATAATCACCCCTCAGAGCCAACTCTCGAATACGATCAAGGGATCTATCCTCATACTGTCACTGTCGGATATGATCGAACAAAGTCGGTCTGGTATCAACATACCCAAGGACTTGTCTCAGGATTGATATGTCAAGTCAGACCAAATGGTTAGCAACTGACTGAATGTCCAAGGCTAACAGCTTCTTTGAAGTGGAGATAGAAGCCAAACTTCCCATACTGATAGTCTTCCAGCTTAAAGCATCTGCAACTTCATTTTCTCTACCAGATGATATAGGATGCCGATATCATATTCCTTTAGGAGATTGATCCATCTCCTTTGCCTGAGATTGAGATCCCACTGGCTTAAAATGTACTGAAGACTACATTGATTAGTGAAAATCTCGCAATAAACCCCTTAAATGGTTGAAAACTTAGTAGGATCTACACGGATACCTGCTGAAGATAAAAATTTCTCCAAGAATGCAACCGAATCTAACCAAAATTCACACTTTGATATTTTGTATGAAACTGATCAATCTTCAATATATGGGGTACAATGCACGAATGCTCCTCGTGTTGCTCCTGACTACGAGAATAAATTAAGATATCTTCAGTAAATAGAAGCACAAAGATTCATGGTATGACCTGAAAACTCTATTCATAAGACCCATAGTGCACATACCGTGTCCGAAAAGAGGTCTTTAGAATATCCCCAACATGAGTCTTTAGCTAGTAATAAACCGATAACACATCAATCTTCTAGAACACCACTACACCCTAAAGCTGATAAAAAATATCATCAATCTGCTGAAAAGGATATTTATTCTTAATGGTAACCTTATTCATCTTCCTTTAATCAATACACATACGCATTATCCCATTTTTTTCTTCAAAATAATAACGGAGCACCCCATAGATAAACACTAGGGCTAATAAAGCCTCTGCCAACCAAATCCTGTAAATGAACACTAAGCTTCCATAACTCTACTGGAGCCATGAAATAAGGTGCAATGGAAATAGGTCTAGTATCTGGCACAATCTCTATAGAAAATAAATAACAGGCTAGGGTGGGAGGCCAAGAACCTTTCTGAAAATGGGCACAGACTCAGGGAAAGGAGGATCAACACTCACATCATAAACATAACAAAAATAGGTAATACAACCCCTAGATAAAAATCTACTGGCCTGCATACTAGATACCACTGGCATCAGAGAGCGGCTAATAGGGCTCTGCCATACTACAAAAGACATTCCGAGCATAGATAAGGTCACAGTCATAGAAAATAATCCAAGACCACATGATGAAGCGATAATCAATGCATTCCCAAAATCACATCAAAATCAATCATGTCCAGACCCACAAAATCAGCCCGAGAATCTAACACCTGTACGGTCACAATACAATCTCGGTGAATCTGATCCACCATAATAGGCTCAGCTACAGGAGTAGCCTAACTCACGAGAACAAGTAAAGTATCACACACAACACCCAAATAGGGAACAAAGTAAACCTACATAAATGAATATGCAGACCCAGGCTCCCATAATACCAAGGTAGGCTTATGACAAGCTAATAACATACCCGTAACTACATAATTAGAAGCCTCTGCTCTAGCTCTACCAGGTACGATATAAAACTGATGGGGCTTAGTTCCTTGCTGACCTCCCTCTATGTTTCCTCCTTGGTTCATTTGGCCCCTACCACGATCACCTCGATTAACTAACTAATCACCTCTAGCAAGTGACGGTACGTCTGTAAAGGCTGGATGGTCTTAACTGGTGGATGAATAACCCAATGCAATAGGAACTCTCTAGAATAGTGACCTATCTCACCGCACCCATTAGAACCACGAACTCTACCTCAACCAGAACCACTAACTGAGCCACCCTGGCCTTGAACCCTAGTAGGTACATCCCTAACGAGGCTGACTACTCTAAACACCACTGATTGAAGGTCAAAAGTACTGAACTGACCTACTAAGCTTCCCTAGGTACTTCTTCTGTGACTGCCATTAAGATCCCTGTCAATCATCCCAAACTCCAAGAAGATTGTGACCCACTAAAATCACCCTGACGACACTATCTCTTATCACCAGCCCCTTGGGCTAAGGGACGATACCTCTCCATACTATGAGCGTGATCTACCACTGCTAATAATGGAATTTCTTGAGCTAATAATAAATCCACATCTACCTGTAACTCTAGTATAAATACTGCTGCAAATCGCCAAACCCGCTCTATATCTATTGGCATAATAGAACCCCATGCCTTGAATACTACATGAATCGAGCTATGTACTCAAAAATCGTCAACTATCCCTACTTCAAGTTAAAAAACTATCTTTGAGATCCTCATGGATAATTTGGGGAACATACTAAGCCATGAAGGCATTCACAAACTAACTCCATGTCATGGGTACAGACCCTGAGGTTCTATTCTCTCTATATGACCTCTACCAGGCCTTAGCTCGACCTTCCAACTGATACCCAATAAAATCAACTCATAAGTCTCCCTCAAGCTTAAAGTCTTCGGCCGTTCCTCACACTCTACAATAAACTTATATAGGTCCTATCTACAATCACTAGAATATTCCGAATGCCCCATACATATAAATGATCATAGATCTTGTGATCCTCAAAAGTTATAATAGGAACAGGATGTTAAGACTGGCTCGGCGGATAAACTGTTTGTATCTAAGACAAGATGTGTGGTACGAACTATAGAAGCCACTGATTCCTGCTAAATAAGAGGAGCTGGGGCACCCTATAACGCTCTCTGGGCTAAAGTTTAACCCTTGTCAATGGGGGATCTACATAACATAGTTATCAAATGCTGCCATATATCTCTAAGTTCCTCATCCAAAGGTGGTTGGGTATACAATAGAGATGGATCCGCAAGTGTAGGCTCATCCTGATCAACTATGGTCCGACCTTGCTAACAGGCTCTGTCTCTACCTCGAGCTCTCTGAGGGGTAGGGGGAGAATCATCACGTCCTGGTGCTAAATGCGAGAGTACCATATGAGAAAGAATAGGGCCAAGATAAGTAACTAAGAAGCCAGTGAATACCTTGCATGATAGAGTCAAGAATTAAGCTTATAAAAGAGCCATGTAGCCCCCTAAAGATAGGATACGGACATCTATGTACTGATCCGCGTGATTCTACTAGATTCCTACTCTTACAACCAGAGACCGCTATGAACCTAAAGCTATAATACCACTCTGTCATGACTCGTAAATCGAGTAGTAATAGCCTTTATATATCATCTGTAGAAAAGCCTAACCCTGGCCTAAAGAGGATAGCAGTGGGCTAGTAACAAGAACCCAAGAAACTAAAAGAAGGAGATTAACAAAAGAAGTACAAAACCAAAGACGCAAGAACAAATAAATACTGACGAAACTCTAAAAACCTGGTGTCATGGTTGTAGCGCGTCTATATACATGAAGTACTGATACAACCCACGATGGGGAAAACAATAAAAAGATAGTTATTTAAGACCCACCTAGGATAACTCCAGTACTAGAAGGAAAACTGGTGAGCAAGGTTAAACTGCTCACTGAATCTCCTAGAATCATACCCGCATATGTGCACGTCCTTCTAAGTGACTCATGCCAAGACCTATATCATGAAAAGATATAGAAGTGTATCATGAATACAAAAAAAAAAATGAATAACCAGTAGGCATCATAGGATGATCGTGCTTCATTAATCATAAATAAATTAAAGAAAGCTACAAACATGAACAGTAGTGGCTCTCATATGTGCATGTCCTTCTAAGTGACTCATGCCAAGACCTACATCAGGAAAAGATGTAGAAGTGTATCATGAGTACCAAAAACAATGGGTAACCAGTAGGCATAGTAGGATGATCGCACTTCATTAAACATCAATAAAGTAAAGAAAGCTAAAAACATGAACAGTAGTAGCATATAATAAAAAAACCAGAAAGGGACGCTACAGTAATAGCTAGTAGCTGTGGTGAAGGGGTTAGTCATCATGCGTACAACATCAACTAATAGATATAAAGGGTCAACTAACAGGGTGGGTCACCCAAACAAACTCGGGTCACAAGCGGATTTTTACCACGTATAATACGTACTTTAAGCTCTAGCGTAATAAGTATAAGTGAGAATCTAACAACATAGGGGTAACACTTATAATATAGCTACTGAATGTAACCGTAATTGTAGTAAGGAAGGTAATCAATCACACCAAAGAGTAGAGATCCATCCTAGCTAGCAATCATCATACAACGTATAATTAACCTAACGGAACTCCCCCCATAAATCCCGAGGGGTATAAGGCAATGCAGGAAGATGAAATGCAAATGGGGTTTGGAAAAGTAAAGAGAATGTTGTCATGTTTCTTCTATGGATAGTACCGAGTCAAGAGGGACCGTGTTGAAAGTGCAACTACTTATCAGTATGATCCCTCTCTATGATGGTTCCAATCAATAGCGATGTAGTGGAAGTGCAAATGCTTATCAGCATACACCCTCTCGGGATAGTCCAGAGTAAAGAGTGGATGTGGAAGCACAGATAATTATCAGGATGCACCCTCTATAGGATGGTCTAAAATAAAGAGGGACCTATAGATGACTCAAATCACATACCATGTATAGGAATTCTAGAATCCCCCCTCTCTAGGATAGTCCTAAATCAAGAAGGACCCACGGAGGACTCAAACAACATAACCTAAAACCAAGAACCGGCATGCTCCTTCTCTAGGATAATACTGAGTGAAGAGGGACCAACGGAAGCTATACATCACTACTTCCCTGTATACCCCCCCCTAAGCTTCACATAATTCTCTAAGTATAGCAACCCAGGTTAGCAAGGTCCATAGAGGGACTCAAACCCTCATGGAGAACTCGTAACTTGCCCTCTGGTGGTATGGACGTCAATCTAAGGTACTAAAACTTGTGCTCAGATTGTAGATCATATCTCTTTTGAACCTAAGTACCTTCATAAAGGCACAACCCTCATCTTAGTAAGATCCCACTATCATCATATAGGAAATATCACAAACTCACAGTAATCGTAAGGAATAGCCTAAGATCGTGGGGTAAAATAGCGCTATACTACTCCTAAGTGCAGAAGCAGATGATATAGGTAACATGGAACTGATTTCTAATTAATACCCTGTCAAATGTAACTACTCCTTTTAAAATGTTTTAATGCACGCTCTCGACACAAAACTAGTCAACAAGTGAGACTGCTTTAAGGCCGATGACTAGAATCCATAAGATGGATGCCAACCCCTATCCACGAGATATAACCTCATCTAGCCCAACCATGGTCACGAGCAACGGTTAACCGCACCATGGGTGAAGTAAATACCCAAAGGACTATGTACACAAGTATACAGGGAGAACTACCACTCTATCATAGCTTAGTGAAATACCCTCTACTCCAAAGATCGAATTAGGCTTGGGAAAAATATCACCATACCGAGCTGCTAACTACGCAAAATATCCATTCTTGACCAGACAAAATGCCATCAGGTAAGGCAGTTATATCAAGCACAGCCATAATTGGCTAAGTAGGAGGTCACCACATAAGGCAGCGGAGTATCAAACATAGCTGTACTCCAATAACTATGGCCCCAAGGCCACACATAACCTAATCACATACAAAATGTTTCAGGCAGAATACAGAATAATCTGTCTACCTAGATTAGCTCTAAAATCACCAGCCTAAATTGGGGGATAACTTCTAATCTCTAATCACTAGTCTAATCCCCTCCCCATCCTCACTACGGTCCAGAGCCAGTATATAACGATATGCATAAAAGGTGTTAATCCTTCCCCATCCATACTACAATCTAGAGTCAGTATGGAACCATGAGCAGGGAGGTCTAGTCCCCGGGTAAGTAGTTAAGTCATAAGCCATCTAAATGGGCCATAGATCGGAAGAATAATTGTATCAGGGCCCGATCAGTCGTCCCAACCCAGAGATGGAGCTTTACGATTCATATAATATACCAATACCTAGTCTGAAGAAAGTAGACTATAGTCTACACGGATTTTGGTTATATCCTCGAGAAGCATGACCCAAATGTCCAAAATCACATTTGAAGTTTAGAATCACAAAGACTATAAAAAATGTAACCCATGTATCAATACGAGTAAAAAAAGACTCGTATTGCTATGTACTTAGCGAGGTCAAAGTCCCTGCTAAAATTGGGTCCGTAAATCCAAACAACACATAACAAGAAAGTATTTATACCAATGTGTAGAGAACATCTCATACATTGTATGACACAAGATAGGGATAAATTTAATAGTACAAATATAATCCCAAAAAGTTTATAAATAAATAAACAAAGAATTACCCAGTAGAAATAATCATAGAATCACCGCAATGGGTTTCCACGGAGTAAACTCGATTAGAAAAAAATCAAAAATTTCTTAAACCAGCCTTGCGAATCCAAGAAATTAGAGAGAAAATGAGAAAATTTTTGTACAAATGACTTTTTATAAAGTCACCGCTTGACCAATAAGTCGGTCGAAATGGTCGATTTATCTGCCATCGGTTTATCGATGGACCAAATCTTGACAAAGTTTGGAAATTTTTTAAAATACACAAAGAATTGGAGTTCAATTATAACTTTTCGTATATGAAATCATTATGTAATAGATATTCTGGACTAAACGGAAGAGACGAACACAACATTAGGGATCATAGGTACTGAGTAACCCGAAAAGATCATAATTGCAAAGGAATTACACCATAACAACTGTCATGGATCCAACCTACCAATTCCACCAAGTCATAAACGACTTGGGGTAGTTACCAGGAAGCACTAAATGCAAGGAAGTTTTAAAAATTTTAAACGATCTCGAGGTATGTTACAATGTATTATCACATATAAATTATGGAAAGATAGAAATTCTCATACAAAGAAAAACATGGGACCATTCATAGGCTTAATCCACAAAAAGGAAATTATCATGACTTAATGAAAATCACTCAAGGAAATAATATCAAGTAAAGAGGAAATCATGTGCATAAAGTCATTTAGGTATCTAAAGGCCACATAAATATCCCAATTCAATCCGTCATCCATAAATCAACGAATTCATAACCATATTTATGACCTTTGTTTAGACCCTACATATTTGAGTCTAGTATCATGTGAATACTCATCGTTTCACCCATACGGATACTCTCATATAGTATTCATTACTCCTCATTTCAAGAAAAACTCATAAAAAATCCTAAATCACTTTTGTAAGATAGTCAAGAGATTCACTTGCCTTAATAAGAAGAGAAACAATCAAAGGTGGTCCTTTTCCTTCTGTCAAGCCTATGAATTCACAAAATTTATTTAAATATGAGTTAAAAATGAAAAAATATAAATAATGATACACACATTAATATTTTGAATTTGGGTCTAAAATTTCCCTCAAAAGTCAAAATCGAAGGTCAAGGATAAATCTAGAATTTTCTTCATAAATAATGTTACCCATATTTTGGAAATCTCAAATATAAATTTTTATCGAAATTGGGGTTAGAAATCGACCTTCAAAATACAACCACATTAAATGGACAAACAGACTTACGTGATTACGATGTAGATGCTCAGATCCATGCAATCATGACCAAGGTCACGTGGTCACAAAGAATAAAGGATCTAACACCAAATGACATCAAAGACAACAACCAAAACTCTCTCAATGGACCCTCAAAATTCATTCAGAATCTCGTACACACAAAACATTTATGCTACCGAATTACATCTAATGTTTTAGACTCAATAAAATCATTAAAATAGAAATTTTAGGTCTCCTCGATTTGATATACACTAATGTTACTAGAAGTAAGACTTTCAAAAAGGCTAAAATACCTCTGATACCTCCAAAAACATTTTGAACCATCTCCTAGACAAAAAATGACCTAAAAATTCCGCATGATCGATGAATTCAAATACGAGTTCCTGATCATCAAATGTTGATCAAGGTCAAACTTTTGTCTTAAAACTCAACTTTTTCTAATTAAACGGGTTAAAATCACCATAAAAAGCCTAAAAAAAATGAAGGTCTTCCTAAAACAAATTCCATGTTCCTAAGAAGATGGAACTGAGTGAATCCATGAAGAGAATCGAAACTCAAAATATTTACTAAAGTCAACTATTTTATATTAAAGGCTTCCAAAACTGAAAATTTCTCAAGACTTATAACTTTAAACTCAAATAGCAAAACCAACCCTATAACTGAACAAATATAACTCAGGGCAATTATTAGAAGGAACAAAATGGTAATTTTATGAAAAATATAACCTTTAGGATCATTTCACTAATCACAAAACCTAAAAGGCTAAATGTTGATTGACTAAAACATTCTCCAAATACTGATAGACTCTTTTTATCCTTGAAAATCTAAAAATATTTTTTAGTAAAGCTATTTTATATAGAATAAAATTATAATACGTAATATTTTATTACAGACTTTTAATTTAACAAAAAGTTTGGTATTTGACAATAATTCGAAATAAGAATCCAAAAACTAATATGCTAAACATGTAAGTGCACATCATAACATATTTACGTGGTTCTTCTTTATTTTTTAATTCAATATAGATTATTTTGTAGCTACTAAATACTCTGATAGCAATAACTGAATAAACTTTCAATGTAGTTGGGCGAGCAATAATTGAAGGATCCGTTAAAAGTAGTAGTTCGAGGTTAAATTTTAATTATTCACTAAATTTTAACCTTTTTTTAGATTACTTAATGATCTGTTTCTATATTTTTATGGTCATATCTCTTATGTTCTATTTATTAATATTTTAAAAAGTTCCCTTCAACTATATTTTGCCATAAATTTTTTAATTTATTTTAATTGATTTACTTAACTTCAATCTATAATTATTCAATATGTTAAGATAATATAACAATTTATTTGACAATTTAACGGAGAATATTAAAGGCCTGAAATCCATTGTGAGATCAAGTGCTCATTCATATTAAGGAATGACGTACGCGATTTTCATTGGTTTTTATAAATTAAATATTGATTATTCAAATTTTAGCTTATAATATATATTCTATTGCTGGTATAAAGTTAGTGTAAGATACGATTGGAATTCATGATGTAATATATTTTGGTGTTGACTATGATTATTAAAGAACATTTATTTTTGTGAACATCTTTTAGACGACACATGAATTTAAGGAAAATAAAACACTTCTAAAAATCTAGTACAAGGAGGAATCGAAAGACTAGCAACCAGGTACGAAACAGAGTATGACTATAATCAATCATAGACGGACGGAGATTCGTCCGAGGCTTTCTTTTGAGGGATTTCAAACTTTACTTGTTGCCGATTTGAACTTTTTTCTTGTTTAAATGCTACTTTTTTGGTTAGTAGGTAGCAAGAGATTGGTGTTGACAAGTCCCACAATTAAGTCTTTAAATTAGTAATTTGATGTGGAAAGGCCTATTTCTGGATCAACTATATTTGAAACAACAGGTCCCACTGTTTCATGTTGGAGCATGACAGACTCTTCTTCATTGGGATAAGGCATACTTCAACTTAGCTCTATGATCCACTAATTCATCTCTTTTTCTAGAACTGGAGACGAAGAGTCATTTAAAGACCTTTTCAAAAACCACTTTGTAGAAGGGGGATATCACGCTCAATAGAACCAGACTTTGCTATGTCAATAGTCAATAGGAGAGAGAAAGAAAGAGAATGGCAAGAGGAGACCTTTTTCTCTATATTTCGCTATTTCAAAAATCGAATCATCATGTACTTTAAGCCATTCTGAAATCCATGAGGCATGGTCACACGAGTAGCAAAAGAATGGGGTTATATAA
>JBDJHY010160350.1:0-12622 GCA_039654485.1 Withania somnifera | reverse complement strand
TGAGGGTTTTGCTTCTTTGATTATAATAGATCATTAGTTTTGGAAGAGAATTCTATATTGGTATGATATCTATTGAATACTCTATCTATTATTTTGTGGTTATAATTATGAGTGGCTAATTACTTAACTCTAGGGTTGTGGGATCCATGAGTGAAACAAATCTAGGGTTATGAATATAACATGATTCTTGCATCTTAATAAGTATATTAACACATAGTCTTTACAAGTTAACTGATTTTTGGTGGTTTCAAACACTAGAACATGCCTAGGTTTAATTAGTATGAACTATATAATTAAACGTAAGAGTTGAGATTACGATAAGAAATTTGGGGCTTTATCCCTTGCCTAATGATTATCGTTCTAACTAGGATAATTATCATGAAGTTATCAGTATAGAAATATTGCACTTTTTTACAACTTAAGAAGGTGTAAAAGAGATTTATCTAAGAATAGTTGAAAAACGCTTAGATGAATACATCACTAGTGATAATTATACACTTATGAAAGATTGCAAGTCTATTAACTTTTATGATCCTAAGATTTGTTGATACCATGGTGAACATAGTCCTTGGTTTTCTCATTTCTTGAAATTCGTTAATAAATACTAGATTGATCTTCGAAAATCAATTACAAATTGTTACTATTGAAACATACAAAAGCCCTTATTTACTTTTATGTCTTTTAGAAATAATAGACTACCTGATTAAATATCCTCATTAGACTTTAATTTGAGACCATATTCCTTGTGGGACTCGACCTCAACCTTGTTGAGTACTATATTTTACAACGACCATATATGTTTCTTTTGGAGGTGTCTCTGTCAGGTTTTATGGTTGGATCTCACATCTAAAAGCGTGATCGAATTGTGGATCGGGTCCCGATTTGAGATTTGGGGTCGGGTTTTGGGTTTAGGATTTGAGTTGGGTTTTGAGATTAGGATTTGGGTTTGGGACCCTACCCCAAATCTTGACTCAAGACCCAATCCTAAAACCCAAATCGAGACCCGATACCAAGACTTCAAACTAAATCTCTACCCAGACTAAATCTCAAATCTCGAACTAAGACTCAATCCTCATACCCTACCCTGAATCCCAACCCAAGGCTCAAACTCGAATCCTAACCCAATACCGAACCCCTAATCTCAACCCGATACTCGACCTTAAAACTCAACCTCGAATGTCAAATCGAGACCTGACACTGAATCCTAACCCATAACTGACCCCAAATCTCAAACTAAGTGCTGACCCTAAATATCGACCCGAGGCCCAACCCTAAATTCGACTCTAGAAAGGACCTTGAATCCCCACCGGAGACCCGACCTTGAATTTCGACCAAGGACTCGACCTTGAACTATGACATGAGACCCAACCCTAAATACTGACCCGAGACCCTATCCCTAACCCAAGCTATGATCTAACCCCAAATCCTAAATTGATACCCAACCCTAAATCTTGACCCAAGACCTGACCCCAAATTTTGATCGGACCTGACCTTTTATCCCAACTGATACTCGATCTTGAATCCTAAACCAAAACCGCTGAACTGATATTCGACCCTGAAATCAACCTAAAACCCTACCCTAAATTTTGACTCAGGACCTGACCCTAATCCTAACCTGATACCTAACTTCGAATCCTGACCCAAGACCCCAAACCTGAGCTCAAATTTCAACCAAAGACCTGATCCGAGACTTGACTTTTGAATCCCTCAGAGTTGGTTCATTGTATCATTGTCGGATATGATTTTATTAGTATATGGAAAAATCATACTTATATCCTCTTAGGATAATATTTTCTTCTTACTAACAAAAAAGCAGAAAATAAATAACAAAACCACTTATTTTCCAAAAAATATTTTCATAGAAAATATTTTCTTTCATACCAAAAACACTCAAGGTCTTATGTGAGCATCACAATAGAGTAGTAAACAAATAAAATTGTGAGAATTGACAATATTGAACAAGAACCTTTGTTCTAGCCTCCCTAAGTGTTGTCTTCTCCCAAGAGTTTAGAGTTTGTATTGTGTTTTGAGTCTTAAACGTGTTGTGTGAATTTTCAACATGTTTCTCCCCTTTTGTGACATTTAAGGTACCTTTTATAGCCTCCAAGTCATTCAAGTCATGCAGACTAAGTCCCATAAGGATTAGGTACAATTACCAACTTGTTCCCAATTCAAACTAGGACTAGGAAAATCTAAAGAATCAAGCTTGTTGTCTGGATAGGCTTGGCGTGGTGCGCCTTCCAGTACACCTAAGCCTTGCTTTTTCACTTCTATTTTGGTATAATTATGGAGTGGAATGCTTTCCAATACTCCAAGGGAAAATTCACAGGTGCTATGTCTGTATAATAGTGGCGTTAGGCGCCTCTCAAAGCACCAACCTTATTCTTGCTCGATTATCACTCTACACTATACATCAAGATTGATTCTTATTTTATTAACCAATATGGCCCATTTATAGCCTCATCAAGCATAAAAATAAGCTCCAGTAGTCTCCTATAACATCTAGTCATAAGTATTATACCATACAACACATAACGCTGCTCAAATTCACACAAGAACAAGCATAGGCAAGCCCGATTAACTAGTTTAGCTCATCTATCATTTCCTTGCTCATTTTGGCTTGAGTTTGTGACCAAATGCACCCTAAATCATCTAAAATTGGGACTTATCACATAATTATACAAATATCACTAATTAAGCTCATAAACATACTAAGGTATTCTCAAAACTAAGCTTAAAAGCACATAGAAAGTAAATCTTAGGAGTGTAAATATTCCTAAGATTACTACCCCCATAATTAAATCCATGTTCGTCCTCAAAAAATCTTTACAGTAATCACAATCAAGGAAGACTCTAACATCACTAATTGAACTAAGACACTACACCTAGAAGTATACTGACTAACACAAATGACAAGTAGTCACAATAAGTATGAACAATACACAATTTCAAATACATGAATACTCTTTTAAAACCTCATAACCTCAAGAATACTCTAAAAAATTAGCAAATTCATGCGAGTTATTAAACTAATAAATCAAAGAATTCACCTACCATTCATCAAACATGTTCCCCTCACCACAAGAGAGTTACCATATTCACTCACAAATATGCAATCAAATATAAGAATTGGAGTAAGAATTACAATATTCTCACCCTAACAAAGAATTTTTATGCAATGTATTATGAATCATAAGCTTTCCCTTACTGTAGTACTCCACTAATATAAAAATGTGCAACATCTAGTAGGACTTTACGGTTTTAATATAGGGTAAGATACGGGTGAAAATTATTCTATCCAAGAATAGTGACTGAATTTCCCAAGCGGTTTAATACATCACATATATCATTCAAGACATTATTAAAACACCTATCCTCCACCACTTTTCTCACCCATGACTCTCTTTGTTTTGCTCCTTTCTTTAAACTAGTTCACATATTTTAAGTGGGAGTATCTGCTATCAACACATTATTCATCTTTTATCAATTTTTTTTATTTTTTTTACTCCATCCCATCAACACATAAAGTTTTTCAATACTAATAGCTATAAATTTGAGGGCTTCAATTTAATTTATTCTCTTATTCAATTTTTACTCCTTAATCAACCTTTATTTTTCAACTAAGCAATTCGGAGTTTTGGATCAAATTGAAGGTCTATTGAAAGAAAAGGATTAAGCTTCATATAAAGCTACTAAAGAATAGGCTAAAGGCTCAAAGGGGTTAACTTATATCATACATTATGAAAATGTAAAGCAAGGAATAAAATATGTCTATAAAAGAAATGCTATGTCATCTCCTAAACTTAATATTCTTCATTTCGTTTTGCAAACACCAAGAAATTTCTAAATATTAATAGAAAAATATGGAATACAACAAAAATATTACACACATATGACACATTTTCAACTCAAGAAGGATCCTTACATATTATCAATCAAGAAAATGCATGAATTTAAAATTAAGCTAAAATTTCAATAAGTCAAATAAATGAGCCTAGATGTCTCAACAATAGTCATTCAATTTTTATAACATGCTATCAAATTCAAAACCAACTTGCATCATGATGCCAATTATATCCTAGCAAGAAAATCTATCATTAAATTAGTGAAATGGTTCTACTTTATTACCTAATCACTAATTTTTCCTCACGACGATCGTCATCGATCTATCGTTTGGAAAAGTCCCTAAACTATGACTAATATTTTTAAAATAATTACTCCTAGAAATGAAAAAGGGATATCATTTCAAAGGACACCCCTAAAAAAAGTACCGAAAAAACCAAGGAGTGGCTGAAGTGTGCTTCTAAATAGAACCAAAAGAAAATTAAAAAAACTACTAAAAGAATTTTTTTTTGAATTTTCATACAAAACCAACAAAAAAGGACTCCTATAGCACAATTCACCCTAAACAAATAAATTAAAAGATTTCCCTACCCACACTAAAATATATACTTTATCTCCAAAGTATGAATAAAAATAAAGGTTATAACTACACCCTGAGGCCTCTAGGTCAAGCTAGCACTATGTACTTTTTATTTTTCAGCAAAAGGGGCTCAAAGGACCCCACACTTAGTCTATACAATGCTCCTTAACTTAGATTATAAGTACTCAGACTTTCCCAAACTAGTAAAATAAAAAAAGTGATATAAAGAAAACAAAAATAAAAAAAAAAGTAAAAACTACTCACAACATATTGGGTTATGTTATAGGGTCAACTTTTTTCTGATTTGGACCCACATGCCAGCTACAAACCTATGGCTTCAACCCTCTATTTTTTTATCAATACTTAATTTGCCTAGCTTGTAAAATGAAACCAACACAAGCATATATAAGAAATGACTTTACAACTTTGTTTAACTCGTGTTACAAAGAAACACACAAAAACAGCCTTATAAAACTGACCAACAGAGTTAAAATCCCTGCATGTGATAGCCTGTCAAGGCCTACTTATAGGCCACTATTTCCTGTCACATGGAAGGCACATGCACAACGCATGGCAACACATGGCATTATCCAAATCATTTGACATGCCCAATTGATAAGACAATATTCAAATTCAAATTCATAAATCAAATTACAACAATCATAAATTTAAATTACAACAACTATAATTTCCTCCAAAGGTACAATGTGGTTGTAACTTTCAACTGTAGCTTGTTGTGCCAACTTTGCAGCAGGTCCCTAGGCGATTGTTCCCTTGCCTACATAACTTTCCTATTGGCATGAACCCCACTCTTTTCTGAATCATAGCCCACAAACTTGACTTAGGAACGTCATTCTAATTTTGTATCAGCTTGATTAGCCCTTGTTATGCTTTATCCAATCACTGTCTTGCATGCCTTAGCCACTCCACTGCTAAGTTATTTCCATGCCCTAATGACATATTCCATGTTGGAAGATTAGATTCAATTGAAATTTATCTTAACCGAAGTCATTGGATCATAACAAGATTCGTCATGTAAATCACTACCCATTCCCAAGCCGTCCGAACCATCAAGCTGAAGAGATGACAAACTTCCCCCACCAGATGAGCTCATTGACCTCGATGAGGAAGAATCTAAATATGCCTTGACTTCATTTTTAAACTGCCAAAATGATGATCCCTTCTCCCAAGTAGCATCACATGCTTGTTTTGCCTTCCATTAAATCAGAAATTTTGCCTGACATTCTTCTTTCCTTGTGCCAAAGTCTGTTTAAAATCTTTTCTATCTCCTATTCATACTAGTGCCAAAAAATATGAAGAGCACGTTTTGACGTTGACCTTGATAGATCTTCAACTTCTTTATAAAATTACTTTAGAAAACTCACATGGATGGTAGAATTAATTTTTAGTTTTTTCGGAAGATTCAATCGATAAGCCATTTCACCAACCCGTTCCATTACTTCAAAGGATCCATCTTATTTTAAAATCAGCCCATAATGAATTGTCTTGCTGCTGATTTTCTTCCATATTTATAGAGTACATTTTAAAATACTTTATCACCAACCTAGAATTCAAAAGCACGTCGACATCTATCAGTATACTTATTCATTGATTTTTTTTCTTTCTCAAACTATTTTGTATTTCACCTGGTCTCTTGCTTGTCTTACACATATTTGTAAGAAGTAGGACATTAGTCCTCAGTCCTTGAATTAGCAAATTCCAATGGTGTATTGGGATATAGGCCCAATAATAATTCAGAGGGACTCTTTTTAGTTACCAAAGACATGTGCAAATTATAACAAAACTGCACACTATCTAAAAATTCCATCCAGTTCCTCAAAACTTGTAGTCACATAGTGACCTAAATACTCTTTAACCTTTCTATCTATCCATTTATTTGTGGATGATTTGTTATCGAGAATTTCAATTTAGTACTCATTAAATTGGAAAATGTAGTCCAAAAGTGGCTTGTGAATTGAGTATCTCGATCACTAACAATAACAAGTAGAACTTTTAAAGTTTTTCACCACATACTCGTAGAATAATTCTCTAAAGAACAAAACTAGGAGCGACAATGAAGATAACATACTTCGAAAACCTATGAACGTTTTATAATTAACGTTTGGAAAACCACCAATAAAATCTATAAAATAGAAGCCCATAAAATAGGTAGAGGTTGCAGAAATCCTACTTTGTTCCTTTGTTTTAGTCTTATCAAGTTGACACACAAGACAAGACTTTACATAAGCCTCAATGTCATATTCCATTTTTGACCAAAAATAGTATCGGGACAAAAATTCCATCATTCTTTCTATATTGGGATGACCAACATAGCCAACATTATGTGTTTCTTTCAGGAGTTTTTGGATAAACCTATCACCTAGAAGCACAATGATTCTCCCTCCTTAAAATACAATAGATCGTGCTTGATCAAATATCGTCTAATAGTCCCTTCTTTCATTTGATCCATCAATTTCACATGTGATCAATCAAAGGTAGCACTAAACTTTATCTTATCTAAGAAATCAAATCTAAGTCTAGTGATTGCATAAAACCCAAGAAAGACATATTGACCCAAGTCAACATTTTGGGTTAATAAAACTAGATTAATTATTGTTTTCAAGATTGCATAACTAAATACCTCTTTTCGACTTAATCTATCAAAAACTTGATTTTTGTTGCCTGGTTTGTGTATCCAAATAAAGTCATATTTGGCAAGTATCTCCAGCCGTCGGGCTTGCATCAGACTTAATTTTTATTGAGTTTTGAAGTAGGTATTGACCATATTATTTAGTATTAACAATAAACTCCATTCCTAGAAAATACACCTTCCATACTTGAAGATAATAAACTACTACCACTATTTCCTTTTTATGAGAAGAATGTCGTTGCTCCACAAGATTAAATTTCTCCTCTTAAATGCTATCGAATGATCCTATTGCACTAATACACCATTGATAGCATAGTTGAAAGCATCGGTGTGTACTTTAAATGCAAATTCAAGATCAGGCAACCCATAATATATCTTCAAAAGTAATGGCCTTCTTAAAAGACCTAAAAGCCTTGCCACTTGACTCTGACCAATCCCATTTAACGTTCTTCTTTAGTAAATCAGTCAATGGGATATCCTTCTTTGAATAACCAATAATGAACTGCCAATAGTAATTGGACAATCCAAAAAGGAATGCAACTCTTTGACCCCACTTAGTGCTTGCCAATATACAATAACCTGTACTTCTTTGGGGTCCAAATGTACTTATTTTTTTCTAACAAAATGGCCCAAAAATCTAATCTCCCGATAAGAAAATTCATATTTATCCATCTTGACATAGAGTTGATATTCTCTAAGTCTTTGCAACAACTTCCTCAAATGTAATAGGTGATCTTAGAATGTTCTACTATAAATGACTATATCATCTAAGTAAACAACTATAAAGTGATTGAGGTACTCATAACGAACATTATTCATTAAGTTATAGAAATTAGCTAGGGCATTAGTCAACCCAAACGACATTATGACAAATTCATAGCTACCATACCTAGTTAAAAAAAATTATCTTCAGGGCATTCCCCCCGGCTATGCTAACCAATAGCCAAACCTTAAATCTAACTTAGAAAAAAAACTATCCTAAGACATCCTATCATCAAGTCTTGAACCAACGGCACCAGATACTTGTTCTTCACAGTCGCTTTATTTAGTGCATGATAGTCAATACAAATTTGCAATAGGTGATCTTAGAATGTTCTTCACAGTCACTTTATTTAGTGCACGACAGTCAAATCCATTTTGTTTATTTTGGAATATAATTGGGGAATCATAGGGAGCCTTCAAAGACTAAATTGGTTTGGCCTAAATCAATTCAGAAAATTGCTTCTTCAATTCTGAAAACTCCAATAGAGTCATGCTATTAGTTTAACATGTGACCAATTTTCGTCCGTGGAGTCAACTCTTTAGGCAGTTATTTTGACATCACATTTTTGAATTCTAATAGCAATTTAGAAATGTTGTTTGGAGCTTCAATCTATACTTTGGGATTTACTTCAAAAAAGGTAGAAGGATAAGCATTTTATTCTTTCTTTACGCCTTCCTCAAAAGCAATAACATACAACGGAGCAGCAATTCCAACATGTTTCCTTTCTTTTCCCTCATCAATGAGTCAAATACCTTAACAAAGTCAGGTTCTCTTTCATCCATAATATTCAAGCCATCCAAGTGATAAATGGGAGAAACTTTGGATTTCTTATAAAGTCAATACCAAGTAGAAAATACCATTGTCCTACTTGGCATTGAAATCATTAAGCAACACCACTATCAAGTTATGCAGTCTAGCTCAATGACCTTTGAACAGAGGTACGTCCAATGCCATGCCATAACCTGTCTGTGCTGTAGAATTTACAACCTTTATTTTTATTGCATAGATGATTACTTTTAGCAATATACCTTCATAATATTTGAGGCAACAAAAGTATGAATAGCACCCGTATCAACCATAGTGACCATATTTTTCTCTATAATTTTTAGGTCTATGTACATCAAAGCATCGTACACATAAAAAAAATCTTCAACACTTTCAGCACTATTGACCAAGGTAACCTTTTCAACAACATCATTTTTCTCCATATCCACTACATTTACACTGGACAACTAATTTGATGGTATTTTACGTCAAGTTGTACACTTAAAAACCCAAAAATAGAGCATGTTCTTGAGTAATAACAGCGTGTTTTAATGTTTTTATTGAGTATTTGTAGGGTTAAGTCAGTAGGTGAAAATATGGAACACTTGTACAAGAAAGGGGCACTTTTAGGTGACAATGGGATAATTCGCCTTGGCTCAGACAAAACTTCTGATTTATCCGTCCAACAGGAAGTTCACTAGATAGAGCCACACCAACAGATGGTGAAACAGATGAACCATCTGATGATAGATGGTTCACCTGATATGAATCACCTACTCAAAACTCCACTAGATAAAAACCAAGGAATGGGTGGTCCAACAGACGTTTCATCTGCTGGGAGACGTTTTACCCATTTAGAACCGCCTATTAGAAAGTTCATTGGATTAAGGGGTGACAGACGATTTCATCTATCACCAGGTAGTTTGCTTGGCCGTCCAAACTGACTAAAGCCCAACCCAAGTTATTTTTATGGCACTTATTCCTACACTCTATAAATAGCACACTTAGATTAGTTTTAAAGGAAGGAGATTACAATTATTCTTTACATACATTTTGAGACTTGTGAGTCAGGATTGATACCCATATTCTTTGAAGAACACAAGTATTGAGTGTTTTGATCATTATTCTGTAATCAACTGAATGTTATATTTGTGGTATGCTATTCTCTATTTTTGGATTCATTACTGTACAATAAGGTCAATAGTGGGCTAAAACCCAACCCTAGGGGTGTGGGATCTATGGGTTAAACTATACTAGGGTTGTAATCTATATGATTTGCTGCATTTATTCCTTCATATAAACATAATCTCTACATAATAGCAGACTTTTAGTGGTTCCAAACATTAGAACACAACTAGGTTTAACTAGCACTAACCCTATGGATAAAACTAGGAGTTTAGATTATGCTAAGAAATTCAGAGCGTTAACCCTCGTCTAATGGTTGCTGCTGTAACTACAATAATCGTCTTGAGTTATTATAGCACATGTAGTGCACTTGTTCATAGCTCTAACTTGGTGTAAAAGAGGTTTACTTAGAATCAAAGGTTGAAAAACACTTAAGTAAATAGCATTGTACATATACGTAACTCTACATTAGAAAGGATTATGCAACCATGAAAATATTACAATCCGAATGATGGTTGAACCCTGGTGAACACAAACCTAGGTTTATTCGCACTTGAGTAAATCACTAGTCATTAAACAAAATTAACAAAGATTGCAAATACACAAACCTCGTTTCACTTTCTTGTTTGTTGCTAGAAATGAGCACTAACTGGTAGTTGCTATTGCTGGGCATATATCCAACACCCTATTCTATGTGGGATCGACCCCAACCATAGTTGGGTTCTCTATTTGAAAACTGACTGCTTATGCTTCAAAAGGAAGTGAAGTTTGGGCGTTATCAAATTTTAACGCCGTTGTCAGGGAATACAATTTTTGGTGAAGTCTAAATATAGTAACTATAGTTAGGTTTATTTCTATTTTTCACGTTGGTGTTGTTATTGTATACTACAGGATACAGGTAGCGTATGCCCAACACTCGAAGTTAAAAAGCACCTTTGTTGTCATTAGACCCCGAGATATCCAGAACCTTCATCAAAATGAATAGAAAGGATTATACAACACTACTCAAACATGATCAACGCCCTACAGAGAGGCACAACATGCAAACCATCCAGATGTACCTCGCAGGCCTCAACTTGTGAGACCTCAAGAAGTGTACGTCGATGACAATGAGGAAAATCTTGATGGAGATGGAGCAATAGGGGTAATCTTACTAACCCCACTAGCCCCAAGCAACAAATTTAATATCACTAGCACGATGATACAACTTCTTACTATGAAGGGTTTGTTTCACGAAATAGCTGGTGAGGATCCGAACTTACACTTCAAAAACTTTATAGCCATCTATAAATCCTACCACCTGCCTGGAGTGAGCCAAAACACTATCCAACTGAGGCTTTTCCCGCTATTACTGAATGGGGTAGCTACTATGTGGCTCAATGATTTACTTCTTTATCCTATTGTAAATTGGGCGGAACTGAAAGAGGCTATCCTAGAAAGGTTCTTTCCCCCGTCCAAAATGCCTGTGCTATGAAATAAGATAACCAACTTCAGGCAGAGGCCTGACAAAGTTCTTCGTGAGGTATGGCTGAGGTTTAATAAGAAGATCAAGTAATGCCCCACTCATGGGCTTTAAGATAACTATCTGGAGGAAACATTCTACTATGCGCTTAATGATCCTTCAAAACTGGTCATGGATGGAATTAACGGCGGGTCCTCTATGGCACACACCTATGCTTAAGTGTCCTAAAAGTTGGACATAGTAATGAAAAATACAATAGGATGGCACACTATAGAGTCTGAGGTATCTAGTGGGGCGAAGAGTGATGTCATGATGGTTGAGCAACGCCGCAGGGGAAGAAGAGTGAGATCATGACATGGAAAACTTGAAAAAACAAATTGATTTGATGACTAAACAACTATTAGGATGTAGCTATGGGAAAGTGAGAGCAATTACCTAGAATGAAGAGAGTGAGTACGACAATATTGAATCAGACTTGGAATAAGAGGCTAGATACCTATAAAATCAGGGGGAGGGGGTTTCAGCAGGGTACCCAAGGTTGGAACCATGGTAGAAGGAATTTTCAAGGGAGAGATGACCACCGTAATAGAGAACCTAATAATTAGAGGCATAATAACATTTTTGAGTAGAGAAAAAGTGAGGGTTATTGGCAGCCAAGACAGAAACAGAAAACTGTTAGTACACCAAGAGTGGAAGAAATATAGGCCAAGGTACTATAGAAGGTTGATTCATATGGTAAAATCTTGGATGCTATAAACATGAAGATTTCAACTATTGACCAAATAGTTGCATCACATTCAGTGTCAATAAAACAGTTAAAATTTTAGATGGGTTAGACGTATGCCCCATTGGGCCATCAAGATGAAAGTACCTAAGCATCCATTTCCAAGAGGCACAACCATTTATGGCTATCACCACAAGCAGTGGTAAATTGCTCGCAGATCCCATACAAGCCAAAAAAAAGCGAGGACAACCAAATTGACAAACACACAAGCAGGTTTGGGTAATGAAAAGGCAAATGGACCCAAGAAGTGAAGAGCTCAGTACCTAAAAAATTAAGACAGAGCCAACAAAAGTAACTGAAATGCCTCGACCTCCACCACCCTTCCCTCAAAGAATGAGATAGAAAATTGAAGGTGGATTCTTTTAGAAGTTTATGACCATGTTAAAATAATTGCCAGTCAATGTCCCACTGGTGGAAGCACTGGAGCTGATGTCTGGCTATACTAAATTCATGACCATTATCTTTGGGCCGAAGATAGCATCCATCATTGTGGGGGCTATATCCTCCCAATCTTTAGTGCAAAAGAAGGAAGATCCAAGAGCGTTCACTATCCCATGCACAATTAAAACCTTCTATTTTGCTCGAGCACTGTGTGACCTAGGAGCAAGCATCAACCTGATCGTGGGGGCTATATCCTCCCAATCTTTAGT
>JBDJHY010160339.1:0-12622 GCA_039654485.1 Withania somnifera | reverse complement strand
CGGCAGTATATACCCCATGAGTCATATGTCATCTGAGAGGATTCAGTACAATTGGATGAGAATCTATCATTTGTTGAGGATCTAGTGAAATTTTTGGCTAAGGAAGTTAGAAAATTAAGGTCCAGGGAGATTCCAGTGGTTAAGGTGCAGTGGAGTCACCGTTCGATCAAGGAAGCTACTTGGGAGATTGAGAGCAAGATGCGGAAGAAGTATCCATATTTGCTTGAGGCATCGGGTACATTTTCCTCCCACTTATTTCTTACTTTTACTTGACTTTTGGGGATGAAAGTCCTTTAAGTAGTGGATGTTGTAATGAACCTCATGGTAATTTATGATAAATACGTGATATTTTTTATTCGAAAGCATTTCAGTAGTTTCCCCAAGTCATTTATGACTTGCTGGAACTGATAGTTCGGATCCCTAGCTACTCAGTTTAGAGATATCTTAAATTTCCTGTTTTAAAGTCTAAAACTAAGTACTCATTGACCAAACTAAATTTTCCTTCAAGATGAGTGCAGAATTAAATTTCTACAGTTTCGTTAGCTTCGGAATGCCAAACAAAGTCAAGATTGACCTCAAGTTTGTGTTTTGGAGTTTTCATTTGCAAGTTATGCTATGGATTCTAGTTAAGTTTAAGGCCTAAAGTGGAGATGGGGTGTTATTTTTGTGTTTGAAGTGTCGGATTAGATTTTTGACACTTCCATCAGCTCCAGAATGGTGAACTTAGGCTAGGTTGACCCTTGGAATGCTTCCCAAGGTGTTCGTGCTTGATTCGAGTTATTTTGTGGAAAGTTAGAGACTTTCTAGCCTTGGTTAAGGCTTCGTAGGCGGTCTATTTCACTCAAACGACCTCCTATGTCATTTTTGTCGATTCGGGTGAGTCCCGTATATGTTTTCCACTCGAAATACATATATAATTTGTCAAATTTGGACTCCATTTTATTTGTGAAACCCCGTTTGAAAAATCTTAGAAATTGTTGTTTTCTGGTTCAGACATTACCCTTCGCGATCGTGACCAAATGGCCTCGCGATCGCAATGAGCAATTTCAGTTACTATTCAAGATTGCGACACTTTTGGATGCGATCGAGAAGTGTAAAGTGCCTGCCAGTCATATTAAGACCCCTGCCCGACGCCAAACTTGATATTTTAGTAAAAACACTTCATTTTAACCCATTTTTCAGAGGAAACCCTCTCCAAACATCATTCCAAGGCTAAGAAAAATTCCCTCATTAATGCTCTTCTATTTCATTCGTGTTTTGGGTAAGTTTTCTTTGTTTAATTCTTAAGTTTCTTGATTTCCTCTATTAATGAACCCCAATTGATGAAGTTAATAAAATCCTGTCATAACCCATATTTTATGGCGTAATTCTTAGTTTCCCTAGTATATTTTGTTTCTAGTAGCGTTAATACACCGTAATTCCTTTGTTTAATTCATATAGATTGAACCTTTGATCCAGCTGGTGGTCAAATCTCCCTAGGATGTTTTGAAGCCCTTCCCGCACTAGAATTGTGCCAAATTTTAGAGCACGGGTTCCTGATAACGTTGGGAACCCTGTAGTGAAATTTATTTTTAATTTCGACAAGCAAGCCCCGCAAACCCATTTTAGGCTCGATTTTAGGCTTAGTTCGGAACTTAGCATAAAATACACTGTTAGACTCGTATTCACATATAGAATACTTTGATGTAAGTTTTAGATTATCTGGAGACTATTCGACATCAGTCGGAGTACAATTCATGATAATGCAACACTTTGTCATTGGACGATAGGTAGGCTTCGTGGGGCTATCTTTGGGCTTATAGCTTTAATAACTTTACTAAAAAGCATCCGTGAGTTGGGTTGTTAGGTTGTATAGTAACTCTGTACCGTTCTTCATCCATTCCATGTTGATATTGATTATTTGGCACCCAAGGGATATGGGGCCAATACTTAGCATTTGATTAGAGATATATATGTGCAAGGCATATGATATGGATAATTCATGATTATATGTTGATATATATGTTGTTGATATGTTGTGCATTCATGACATAAGAGGTCGGACCTAAGGCTTCAATGAGAGTACATTGGGGTTGGGCAGTATCACCACCTGATTTATGGCCCATGATGGCTAGAGAATGATTTGATAATATAATGTTAATAGCGGCATAAAGGAATAAATAACAATATTTTAATAATAATATAAGTAATTATCTTTTACTGTTTTAGTCTCGACATTGTATCAAGCACCCTTTAATACCATTTTCACTTGTTCTAGTCCAGGTTGTACCTCCTAGCACCGATAAGTATCTTTTCACTAATAAATGGGACTTGAGATGGACTCCGTTCGGCAGTGAGTATAGCATTGGGACTTGAGTCCGTCACTGTACGGTAGTGAGTATAGCTTTTTGACACACATGGTACTACTGATTATGGAAACATGATGATACTGATTTATTGAGGACTAGTGATGAGACCCTATGATATACTGGCATTGTATTCCTTGAACTACCAAGAACGGCAAGTAGTTATTATTGATTTGAGGCACAAAATGCCAGCAGATATTATTGATTTAAGGCACAAGATGTCGGCGGATATTATTGATATGGGCACAAGGTGCCATTTGTGATTCACTGTGGTTCTAAAATGGTGATGTGAGGTTTTGATGAAGTTCATATGTATGTTTACTTTCTGCACTTGTTTTCTTCAATGCACCCCTAGTAGTATAGATGCCTACGGGTGAGCATGTTTTTTGTGTACACTGCATTTCTTATAGGGGATTTGTCAATGTTTAATTGATTTACTTTATTATCCATATTACTACTTAGTTGTACTTATTGGTTACTTACTATTTCATGTTACGTGGGATTTGAGCCTTACATTCTTATTCAGTTATTTATCCTGTCACTTGAGGTTATCGGTATACCGACCATGTTCTACTCCTATTTTCTTTGATTCCTATTTATTGCATATTTATTCACATATATTGTGCAAGGATTCTGATTATGTTTTCCTTCATTGCCTGAAATCCTATTATGTGATTAGCTAGCGATATCAGTCTATGTGACACTTGATTTGTATTTGAATTGCTAGTTTTTCGTGTTATACTATTTGCTTCTATGACCCTTTTTCTTATTTCCGTTATTTACTACTTTTATTATTGTTATGTGCTCAGTGGGCCCTCGAAGCCTACTGGGTACGGGTTGCTTTGGCAACTTGTACTTATACTACACTTATATATGTGCAGATTCGAGTACAGGTTCCCGTATGTGATATATAGACAACTGTTCATTAGGATCTTAATCACATTAGAGATTCAGGGTGATCTTGGTATTCATCTTGTTCCTACTTCTCTTCAGACTTATAGCTTATTTGATCTCCATTTTATTTCGGAAACACATTTGTACTAAACTTACTTCAGTTTTTCCTTTTTGTACTTAGTGGTTCGTTTGACACTGACACTGAATTTTGGATAGTTTATTTCATTCTATAAAACTTCCACATTTAATTATCTTTTGACTTTTCATATACTTCCATAATTGATTTAGTAGTCCTCCACTTTGGCTACAGACAACAGGGGTTGGTTCTCCTACTATTGGTATAGTAGGTGTCATCATGATTCGTGAAATTGGGTTCTGACAAATTGGTATCAGAGCCTAGGTTCATCGGTGTCAGTGTTCAGAACCAATGTCTAGTAGAGTTCTGTAGATCAGTGGAGAGATGTTCGTTACTTTTCTTTGGGAGGCTATAGTGATATTTAGGAATACTGACGCTTTCTTTTGAATTCTATATCGTGCGTATATCTTTGATGGTTTCTTGAAACAAATCTCACTCATTGTCCTCACTCTTTCAAAAATGTCGCGTACACGTTCAACCACAGCTAAGAGGATGACTGAGGCATCAGCTAAAGTGCCTACTGCAGCTACTACTGCAGAGGTTCCACCAGTTCCTGCAACACCTATTGTGGCACCAGCTGTGGCACAGACAGAAGCATCTATTCCCACACTTGCTACAGCACCATCTCCATACATTCGTAGCATACTGTGGCAGTACTTAGAGCCTTTGGAGGCGAGATAGATTAGGCACAACTAGCAGTCTCGGTATCTCAGCTACAGTACAGATAGCGCCACTTGTGGTTCTGATATTGACTTTTTCTCCTGTTTAGGTTTTCCCAGTACCTACCGTTGCTCCTGTTGTTGAGCAATATTTAGCCATATCAGATACAGAACAGAAGCTCCAAACTATATTTTTTAGACTGGATCCCCCCAGATGCACTGGAGCACTAAGGGAGGATGCCCGCGAATTTATGGTTGAGTGTGAAGAGAGGTTAACCAACATTGGAGTGTTATACACCCATGGTGTAGCTTTCACCACCTATTAGATACATGGTGTAACAAAGCAGTAGCCATTCTTAGTTTGCAGACCCACCGATTCATTGCAGCCGACTTAGGCTAAATTCTATGAGGTATTTATGAAAAAGTTTGTTTCCAGGGTTGAGAGAGAGTGCCTTAGGGAAGAGTTCAGAAATCTTGAACAGGGTTCAATGACAGTTGCTGAATATGAGGTAGATTCCATCAGCTCTCGGTTTATGGGGTTGAGTTCACACTGATAGAGGTGGAGAGAGTCTGCAGGTTTTCTTATAGGTTAAGGGAGAGGCTCCGCGAGGCGGTAGCATTATTGTTTTCTAATGTTCATCTATTCCATGCCATAGTTGATCATGCAAACTCAACGGAAGCCCTCTATCGTGAGTCATGTTAGCGTAACAAAAAGAGGCCAAGGTTTCAGGGAGGTTATATTGGGCCCTGTTCTAGGAGCCGTGGGAAGTTTCATCAGCCACAGGGCCAGTCTAGTAGGTCGGTACCAGCATCATTCCAGGTTTCATCTTCGTTGTTCATACAATTTTCTAGAGGGGTCGGTTCATCGCAGTAGAGTGGACAAATGGGTTCTAGTAGAGGTGCCCAATAGAGTGGGCCATCTGGGACGTGCTTTGAGTGTGTCTTTATAGGCCATTGTGCTATATTTTGTCCTCAGAAGGGAGCTAATCAGCCTGCTCCAATAGTTATGCAACCAGTGAAACCAGTGCTTTCGCCAGCTAGAGGTGGAGCACAGGGTGGCCATAGAGGTGGTGGCTAGTGTGGTAAGGGCTACAGTCATGGTGGTGGCCAATATGGCAGTGATTGATAACTGTATGAAGTTCCTTCTTGACCTGAGGTTGTTACCTCAGATGTGGTGATTATAGGTTTGATTTCTATGTGTTCTATACCTGCCTCAGCCTTATTTGATCCTAGGTCTGCAAGCTCTTATGTGTTGTCTTATTTTTCCTCCAGCTTGGGGTTGCCTAATGTTATCATATCTATGTCTATATGTGTTGCTACCTCAGTAGGGGATTCTTTAATAGTGGATCGGGTGATCTGATCATGTTTGATTTCTATTTGCAGTTTAGACACATGGGTTGACTTGATGTTACTAGACATGGTAGACTTTGATGTTATTTTTGGTATGGATTAGTTGTCTCCCCATTGTGTGGTTTTGGATTGTTATTCCAAGACTATCACCTTAGCAGTACCTAGTTCATCTCCAGTAGTATGGAAGGGTTCTAGTAGCCGTGCACCGACAGGCTTTATTTCATGCCTTCAGGCTAGAAGACTAGTAGGGAGAGGGTTTTTGGCATATTTAGCATATATTCATGATATTCAGGTTGACATGACTCTTGAATCTATTCTTATTGTTTCTGAGTTTCTTGATGTATTTTCGACAGGCCTACCACCAGAGCGGGATATTGATTTTTCTATTGACTTAGAGTTAGGCACTAAGACTATTTCTATCGCTCCATATCATATGGCTCCTACTGAGTTAAGAAAGTTGAAATCTCAGCTCCAAGTTTTGTTCATTTAAGTGTGTCACATTAGGGTGCACCAATTCTCTTTGTAAAAAAGAAATATGGTACCATGAGAATGTGTATTGACTTTTAGCAACTAAATAAAGTTACTGTGAAAAACAGATATCGTATGCTATGAATTAATGACTTGTTTGATCAGCTTCAGGGAGCAGGAGTGTTCTCTAAGATTGATTTGAGGTCTGGTTACCATCAGTTGAGTATTCAGACAGAGGATATCCCCAAAATAGCTTAGGACTCGTTATGGTCATTATAAGTTTTTGGTTATGTCTTTTGGATTGACCAATGCTCCAGCAGCCTTTATGGTTTTTATGCATAGGGTGCTTAAGCCCTATTTGGACTCCTTCATAATTGCATTTATTGATGATATCTTGTTGTATTTATAGAGTAAGTCCAATCATGAGTAGCACTTAAGATTAATTCTCTAAACACTAAGAGAACATAAGTTTTATGCTAAGTTCTCAAAGTGTGAGTTTTGGTTAGAATCTATTTCATTTTTATGGGATGTGGTGTCGAAGGCTGGGATTAAAGGTAATCCAGCAAAGATTCAGGTAGTACGTGAGTAGCCAAGATCGACTTCAGGAATTACGTGGGTTTGGCTGGATGTTATCCATGTTTTGTCAAAAGGTTTTCTTTGATTGTAGCATATTTGACCAAGTTGACCAGGAAGGATGTTGTCTTTCAGTGGTGTGAGGATTGTGAGTTGAGCTTTGCTAAGCTCAAAGACTTATTGACTTCAGCGCCAGTTTTGACCTTGCTAGTAGAGGGTCAGGGATTCTTCATGTGTTGTGATGCTTCTGGTGTTGGTTTGGGTTGTGTTTTGATGTAATAGGGCCGAGTTATTACATATGCTTCAAGGCAGCTGAAGGTACATAAGCGTAACTACCTCACTCATGACTTAGAGTTGGTGGCAGTGGTGTTTGCATTTAATATTTGGTGGTATTATCTATATGGGGTTTAGTGTAAGATCTTTACTGACCATCATAGTCTCCAGTACATTATGAGTCAGAGGGAGTTGAACTCCACATAGCGAAGATGGATTGAGCTACTGAAAGACTGATATTTCCATTCTCTATCACCCGGGCAAGGCAAACGTTGTGGCAAATGCCTTGAGCTGGAAAGCAGTTAGTATGGTTACTCTAGAAGCCTTGTCAGTTCTGAGAGACCATTGGCGGTAGAGGTATAATTATTGGTTAACTAGTTCGTTATACTTGTATATATTAAACTGGGCCTAATTCCCTTTCCCCTTATTTTTATGTTGGCACAATTCTTTTTAGCTATACCGGTCCAAGTCCATATTTTAGTCCCCGAATACCCCCATCCCAATTCCATTTTCCCTTTTCCCCGATTAAAACCCTAAGATAAGCACCATTTTCCCTTTGATTTTTCTTGAATTTTTGAGAAGCTTCGTAAAGCGTCTGGTGATGTCACCTCATCGTCCTTGTGTGCCTACATAGGTGCACCTCATCCTTGCATTTTATGGATGTTGTACCTGTGTACTGTTTCTCGCTTAGGATTTGATTCCATGTGGCTGAGCTACTTACTCCTCATTGTTTTCTTATGTTTCGGAGGCCAATGATTGGCCTATAATTATTCTCTCCTATTTCCCTTATTCAAATTTGACATGCAAAGCCCTTTAAGGACCGAGATCTTATCAATTTTTAAAGTAGGGATGTGATTCAGTTGTTCCGGGTCATTTTCTTCTTTCCCTCCTATTTTTCAACTTGGTGAACAAGTCAGGGCTTCTATATAAGTCCCTCCCCCTTTTCCCCTTTAAGTATAAAAAGTGAGCAAGAAGAGTAGTGTAGTAAAAAACAATAGCATTTTAGGGTTTAAGAGTAATATTTTAGGGTATGTAGGTCTCTGTTGAGTATATTTTTGTATTTGATAATTTTAACTAAGCTTTAATTAAGAAATAATTTTTACAGCGGCGTAGAAATTGTTAGGATGGAATCTTGTGTTTCTTTAATCATTTACGTTCGATTTAGACTTAGAATCGGTGTTTAAGAGGTAAATTCAAAATGAGCCACAGTTCTTGGGGTGTTTCATTAAAGGGTCTCTCCTTGTACCCCTCTAATGAATTTTTAGGCTTTGCACACCTTGAGTGAGTGTTTTAGCTTCTGTATTAAGCTTTCTAGGCTGCTAATTTGATTTAATTTGGTTTCTCTCTCTAAAAAGTAATACCCTATACTTAATTACCATTTTAATATCTTTATGCCTTTTAACTAATGATCTGGGCTGATACATGCTAGTATAGGTTGTTTTATGTGATTATTAGTTATTATTAATTATATATTGTTCAGTTTGTTTGTTATTTGATCTTGATACGAACTGGTTCTTACCTGTTGTGATCTGATTTTTGTTAACTATTTATCTAAATGTTAAGTATTAGTGAACTACTTCAAAATTTGTGTTAATTTGTTATTTGTTTACCATTGATTTGACCTTACTTGATAAAAATAAATTGACTATGTGGTTTGTTGCCTTCTCTTATCACTAGGGTACACTAGACCTAATTATACAGTCTTGATTTAGCCCTTACTCTAGTTTATGAGGGATTCAATAGATGGTCTGTGAACTTGGTTATGTTCTCTGGTCTGCCTGGTTAAACCTGTCTCTGGTCATTTTTTATTATGTGTTGATTTATGTGCATGCTTAAAACAAGTTATAGTCCTGCTATTGTTTCCTTTGATGACTTTTTTATTGTGAATGCTAGTTCTCATGTCTTTACTGGTTTGAATATGTTCTATGATGAGCAAGTTTTTCTATAAGTGACTTTTATACACTTATCAGTGTTGGTCATTTGAATTTACTTTGCTTAATATTGATGACTTTAGTCTAAGCTCTGTGTTCATGATCTTGCAATATAATGTGATTACTTCCAGCAGTCTGTGATGTTATTTAAGGCACTCAAGGTGTCTATTTTGATCTATGTATGGATTATGTGACTTAAAGGTTGGTATTCTGTGTTTTTGCATCAAAACATTCTTTTCATTCATACTTTTGTCTCCAGATTCCTTTTATAAAATGGTTTTCAATAAACAAAGGAGGCTAAAGGTATAATCAGGATGCCTATGTAATTAGTAGGGTAAGGGAGGCCATCATAGTGCCATTTGATCCCTGTCTTCTCAAAGTGACTTTCATATAGTCATTTTGTCCCTCAACCCACCCCACACTCTATTTTTCAAATCAACCCTTAAGTAAGATCTGTTTTCTAAGAGATCTTTCTAGATTCTTGATTTTAGTTTCGAAATAACTTAGGGGTGAAAGTTTTGACTTTGTTCACCTCGTTCCTCCTTTGCCTATGTTGCAAATGACCTTAGTGAGTGTAAGGAAAGGGAGTTAACTTGTGAGGTTAATTTGTGAATCCATTGCTTGTTTTATCAATCCCTGATTCTTATTCCTTGCAAGAGACCTAAGGTCAGGAGCATGAGTTGTTGTGGGTTCTAATTTATCTCCAATGAATCCAAAGGTTTGAATTAGTAAGGGTTGCGGGACAAAGGACATCTAAATGTTCTCTCTATTATTTTTAATTGTATCAAAAGGTCAGGTCCTCTATGTTGATTTATAACTCTGTCTTTTTATTCTTAATTTGTGTAAGTTGTCTTGAATAGTAGTTCTACCAATATTTCTTTGTTTCTTAGCTTCAATACTTAAACTTTGCATCTAAATGCTTGTTTGAGTATGAATAGACCCTAAACTGAAACTAATATTGCTAATGTACATGCTTCTTATGATGTGCTATAATAACATGTATGTTTTGGTATGTAGTAAGTTTATATGCAACTTGTCTGGTTGCTTGTTCTACTCACCAGTCTAGTGCATGTCCATTTTGCTTAGTTAAGCAAAAATGAGTAGCCTTACATATAACATGGATGTTTAATTTGGTATGGTGGTATATTTTCTCATAAGTTAGCCTAAATAGAAGTTTAAAACAAAAAAATGCTAAGTATAGTTTGAGATAATTGAAATATGTTGCGTTTTCCCTAAGTGATATTAACTGTCTAACTATTTATTTAAGTATAATGGTAAAAATGAAGTATCCTCCATGGCTATTTGTGCTTGTTGATTAGTAGGTTGAGTAATAGTAGTTTGTTGGTTTGTTTTATTATATTGAGAGTTAGCTCTAGTATCACTTTAATGCATTAGAGTATAATTGGCATAGTCTTAAAGTGTCTTATTTATATAAGTCTTGGTAGATAAATATATCATGCACTCCAACCTGGATTGAATGCTAATAAAACTGAGTTTGTAATTTATGCAGTTCCAATTATGCTTGTATGTGACTTATGTTGAGTATGTTAATGGTAAAAGAGTTTTCCTTATAACTGCTTGTTTTAAGTTTTCTCTCAAGATATACCTAAGCTCATCTGTTTTAGTCTCCAAATGTCATATGCAAGACCTGGCCAATTAATTGGATATGATATGTGTTTCCTCAAGCCTTAACTCAATCTAAGTGAACCTGAATTATGAATGACTAGGTAGAGTTGGCTTCTTTCTATTTTATCTGGTATTATGCTAAACTTTCCCATCATGACTACTTATGTACCATATGTCCTATGTGGCTATTTTTCGGAAGCATTGATCTCTTCATCTCAGTCCCTTCTTCTTGTTATTTGAACTGATACATGTTTCTCTTCTTCTTGCATATCTAAGCTTATGTTGTTTCTTTGTAAACATGTCATGTGTTTCCTTTTCCGTTATATTGATATTATGCTATCTCTACAAGCCTACTATTTGCAGTCTTTCTCTCTTATATTAAATGCAAGATTTTCCTTGTGAGTATATTTCTTGTGTCCTTCTCTTTATGATAAGCTTATGTGACATTATCTGAGCTAGCCCCATTCTCCCATCAATACTTAACCCATGTATAACTAGATACAATAGTTTCCTACATACCCTTTACTTATGTTAAAGTACAGATATGTATGTTGCATCTTCATCTGGCCCTTATCTTGGGTTTATGTTATTTATGTTGCAGCCTGCTCCCTCCCTTATCTATATTAGATTTACATTCATATGATCTCAAATTATATGATTTTTCCAAACAAATGATCCCTTTGTTCTTTGTTTAACTGCCTCCTCGTATTAGTTTTACTATAATGTAGGGCTTAATGCCTGACTCATGCTAGGTCCGAGTTTGTTCTTATAAGCGTATGATATTTTGTTAAGAATGGTGTTGCATATTAACCCTAAAATAACTTCCCTGATATGACTATACGTTTGTTGTGGGTCTATTCTGTACAATATGTTATTTATGTGCATGTATTTATTCCTACTCTAGTTCCTTGGGGTTGTACTTAGTACACAAGCACATAGCTTGCTTGCGTGCAAACTTGATTGGTTTATCTCCATTGCCTACTATATGTTAAGTCTTCTCTAAGGTGACTCTGTTATGATTACATGCTTCTTCATGATCATCTTCGAACTAAGATAATTGCTTATCTTTGTGCTATTTTCAATGATCATGAATAACCTTATATGTATAATATACATATCATTGAGATAATTAATATAATTAAAATTGGTTTGTCGTGTTTATTTAGGGATAACTAGGCCAGTGTTTTTTCGTTTAGGTTGAATTATTTAAAGGTCAGGCAGGTTTGCGATTTTGCAAAATGGCAGGCCATGTCTTTATTAATGCTAATTGGACCTATATGAAATCTATCAGAGCCAGTTTTCCTTTAATTTATGATAATTTATATTGGGCCTTTTGTGTTCTACTTTACTGATTTGTATATGTGTAGTTGGGCCTAGCCTAATATAAGCTTCAACTTATGCTTGACTGAAAACTTTTTTGTATTATTTATTAATATCATCTTCTAATTCTTTTCTCTTTTTGCATGTGAGACTTGGCCCTAGGGTTCGTTTTGCATAGGCTTGAGTCAAAGTCCCATCGGAGTTCCAGATTTGGTTCAATTGAAATTTCTTTCCCTTTTCTTTTTTATAATTCCTTATCTGTATTTTCTATATGATGTATGGAATCTAGTGGGGTCCAAAATTGTAATCTCTGAGTTTTATATAATAAATAAATAAAATGGGAATTTTGACCTTTTTATGGTTATTCCACTCTCTGTCACTAGGAAAATAACTTAGGATTGTAAAAGATAAAAGTAATCAATCTTCGGTTAAGTGATTTATCAAATGCTTAAAAAATCAATAGGGTAAAGTATAGCATTATTTCATAATTATCTTTTCAAAACACTTACGTTTTTAATAAGATTTCAATACTTGTTATTTGCAAAAATGTCACGAGCCGAAAATTGAGTTATGATGGCGTCTACATCCCACATGTAGACAAGCCTAACTCTGGCCCATAGTGTTAAGTGATGGACCAGTATCAAGTACCAAAAGAAAAGAGAAGAGAGATGAAGAGAAGAAGTAGAAGAATATAAGAACACACAACAGAATGAAACTCCCCAAAATTTTGTATCATGGTTGTAGAGCATCTATACAACAAAATAGTATAAAATAAAACCCAGAACAGGACAAAAACAACAAGGTATACATCCTGGGCCAAAACTAGTACAACTCTATCCAGAAGGAGAACTGGTCAACAAGAACGCCAACTGTTTAGTGTATCTTCGAACAACTCTGGTCTACTTGCACGTTCTCACTTGCACTGCTGACTCATACCAGGACCTGCATATAAAAAGATGCAGAAGTGTAACTTGAGTACCAAAACAACGAATCCCCAGTAGGCATCATAGGCCTACCAGGAAAAGCAAGCATAAACAAGGTAAAGTT
>JBDJHY010160328.1:0-12623 GCA_039654485.1 Withania somnifera | reverse complement strand
GATTATTATTAATTTCGCTTTATTCACTTATATACTGCTATTTTAAACTTGTACTTTCCGCATTTGATATAGTAGTCTTCCTCTTTGGATTACAGGGTTGGTTCTTCTATTGGTGGTATAGTAGGTGCCATCATGATTTGAGTAATCGGGTCATGACATTACCCTTAGTGTGGTACTCCACTAATATAAAACATCAAAAATTAAGATCAACTAGGAATTTAAGGTTGTAATGTAGGCTAAGGAATAAGTAGAAACTATTTGGCTAAAAATAGTGACTAATCTTCCTAAACACTTTACTACATTACTTTTTCTTCAACTCATTCTTTAACCACCTACCATGTACCACTTTTCTCACCCATGTTCTCTCTTTTATTTTGAGTATATCCTTAATCAAGTTCACACATCATTAATAGGGAGTATTTTTCTATCATCAGATTATTCATTTTTTTATTATTTTTTTCTTTTTCTTTACTCCCCACTATAACACATAAATCTTTAAACACCAATACCTGCAACTTTGAGGGATGTAATTTCACTTATTACTTCTTTCAATTTTTACTTCTTATCTACCTTTATTTTTCAATTAAATCACTTAGGAGTTTTGGATTAAATTCAAGGTCTACTGAATGAAAAGGATTAAGCTTCATGTGAGGCTACCAAAGAATAGGCTAAAGGCTTAATTGGTCTAACTGAGATCATACATTAAGAGCATACAAAAGAGGATAAAATATGTCTACTACAGAATTGCCTATATCATCTACTAAAATTGACATTCTTTATTTTTCTTTGCAAATATAGAGGGTGAATTCTAGACATCAATATGCAAGCATGAAATACAACAAGAGCCACACATTTGTTGTACGTTCAAATCCAGAATGATTCCTATAGACTCTCGATCAAGATATGACAAGAATTCAAGTTTAAAATAAACTCATACAAGAGTCAAATAAAGGAGCCTAGGTGTCTCATAAATAGTCCTTCAAAACTTTACATGCTTCCAAATTCAAAACAAACTGGCACCATGTAGTCATGTAGCCTAACAAAAGCACTTATTAAAAAATTAGTGAAAGGGTCCTATTTTATTAATTCTAATGACAATTTTAAAATTTATTTCTAAAAAAATAAAAAAGGTATATCGATTCAAAGGTCACCCCCTCAGAAAAGAACCTAAAATAAAAACCAAGGGGTGGATGAAGTGTGCTTTACCTAAAAGACAAAATAAAATAAATTTAAAACTACTAAAATAAAATCAATTTTTTGTCTTTTCAAAATTTTCGACAAAACCAACAATTAACCAAAGGACTCCTATAGCAGGCTTCACCTTAAACAAATAATTTGAAAAATTTCCCACCCCGCACTTAACATCATACTTTGTCCCCAATTATAAATAAAAGAATTAGGTTGAGAATACTTTTTGACACCTCTAAGCTTGGCTAGCTGCATCTCATCCATTAAAGGGGTCTAGAGGACCCACACCCAGTTCTTTCCATACTTCTTAGCTCTTAACTACAGGTACTCAGACTTCCCTTCAACCTGTAGACATAAAAAAAATAAAAGTGATCCTAAAAATTTTTAGGACCTGATTTCTTATCGCAATACGACTCACATCACACTAGTCACCAAGTTCCATCAACCTTTTCATTCCTCTTGGAGGCCATTTTCTTATAATTTTTTCTAACATTTTTACCCTTTTCAGGGTCACATAAAAATTTCATAGACTCAGGCTTATACTTATTTAATATTTTGAGAACCTTCACGAGAGACTTAGAACAGGCAATTAGTGGCTTGCACTCCACCACCTTAGACATAGTTATTTCTATTACATTGAACATTCATAAATCCTTGTAGTGTGTGGATTTATGAAGTTCCTTATACACTCTAAAGGTCACCTCCTAATCATTTGAGCTCAATTTTAGAGTACCTTCTCTCATATTAATTAAAGCTACACCCATCACTAAGAATGGATGTTTCAAAATGATTGGTACCCCATCATCTGTACTGATAACAAGAGCAATAAATTCACCAGGGATAATGAACTTACAAACCTTGATGAGGACATCTTCTATGATTTCTTAGAGCTTCACACCTATCATGTTTGTCATCTACAACACCACTAAGAAAAGTCTTGGTTTACTCAAGCCAAGTGAGTTAAACATAGACAAAGGGCATCAAGTTAATGCATGCCCCTAAGTCACTCAATAATTGTATAATCTCATTATCACCAATCTACATGGGAAGGGTAAAACTCTCAGGGTCCTTTAGCTTTTTTGGCGTTTGGCTTATCATCTTAGAGTTTGTCATGACCTGATTTCTTAGATCATGAGGGCACCTACATCCGACCATAGAAGAACCACCTAAAAAGCATGCAAAACATGAGTAATAAACTAAAAGTAGAGGAAAGAGCTTAAACAGGGACAAGGTTAAGTGGAAGTTTAAACAAGTCAACAATATACCCCAAAAAATGATATCCAGTATAATGACACACTAAGTAAGAGTATAATGTCTGAAATAATAAATACATAGTTTGTCTTGAAATAAGCAACATAAAGAGATAAAAAGGAAAGGAAAAAGAATAGCTCTTGAATCCAGGATACATCATCTACCTCAGTAACAGAATTACCTCCCGAACTTAGACATAAGAGTAGACCACTCATACTCGGGTTTGCACAAAAAAATAATAATACATAAGTGTAGTATGATTACCAAAGAAATAGGTATCCACTAGGCATCATAGGCAGATTGGACATATATAAAAATTCAAAGAAGTAGACATATAAGACAAATAAGTCACTGAAGTAAAACAAAGATCACAAATATAGAAATTAGCCAATAAGATAAAGACAGGTAAATATCCTAGATAAATAGCTATGATAAGAAAGATTCAAGAAAACCAAGTGAAGAACGTACCTGAATCCATGCTCCACTACTAAGAGATACAATTAAATAATAAAAATGGTAGTATACCAGTAACCTCAAATAATAGAGGTAGGAAGAGATATCTAACCACAAAAAGTATCATAAATAAAGAGGTGTAAAAGGAACCCAATAGATGTAAGTCTAGTTCATAACAGTAATATGGAAGTGTAATAAGTAGAAGAGAATTCCCACAACGTTCCATAACACCTAGAGATACAAGTAAGTGAATGCAAAACCTTTGGCATCCCATACAACCAGAAAGTACAAATATAAAAAAAGTCAAGGATATGATATGCATAATGACATGATTCATGCCAAATGTAAATGTGTATGCTCTTCCTTCAGTACCAGTAGGTCCAAAAGGAAGTACCCATGGAAGGAGTTCCCCATATACCTTATAATACACTATATACCCCTCCCCCAGTATACATGTAGATGCCATGTCGACAGGGTCCATGGTGGACATCTTCGCATATTATCACAATGATCATCTGAATACGATCAGAACTCTCATAATATCAAGCATGAATGAGTGCTCAGGCCTCCTTGAGTCACTCATTATAATATCAATGTCATTGCTCGGACGTCTTTGAGTCTAAATCACTATAAACTCAATGTCATTGCTCGGGCATCTCCGAGATAAAAACCAGTGTAAATTATCAATGTTTAGTGCTCGGGCTTCACTAAGTCTAGAAATATCTCAAAACAATGATTACATCTTTAGTATATCATTATTATTGAAAACTGGTAAAATATCTCAAAATACTCATTTTATCTCATAATACTAAAAATGGTCCCATAAGGCCATGTAACATTTCAAACCAGTGGCGTGGCATCGATTCTTAGCCATAAAACAATAGAAACCAATGCATAGAAACCAACTTTCATGAAATGATATGCTCAACCACAAATAATAACTCAAACAAGTCCTTCCAGTCCTGCACAGGCTCAATATCTACAATAAGAATAATTAGCCAAGTCAATGATTGGGACTTAGGGACATTACCAATAACCCCACCATTTATGTTCCAAACTAATCAAGACCACTCAAGGTCATAGGATAAATATAATTGCAAATGCAACACCAATACATAACCAAGAAGTGAACTAAAAAGGCTGATAGAGTTATGGGTTCCAACCTATAACATCCTAACCAAAGGATAGACGATAATTACTTCCAATATAAACCCAATATAAGATCAGTAAACCTTAGCCTACCTGCCCTGCAAATAAAAGCTTACAAATATTGAATAAAAATGTCTAGACAACTACAAATACTCAAAAAATGCACAAATGATCTCGACCAATCATAAAACTAGTAAAATAATAATCTACATATTAATACATCACATAATACTCATAAAGATATAAAAATAGTCTGGTTCAAAATATAGTTCAAAAAGCCTACGAGCCCATGATCCCAAAACTCCGAACAAAAGGGATCAGAATTTTCCCCATATAGTTGGAATTCATACCAAGAATTTAGAGCTAAGATGAGCAAGAAATATCTTGAAACAATGATTCAAAGTGAAGAACAACCTTTGAGACTTTTGGAGAATTTTTGTGAAATTTGAAGCAATTAAAGTGGAAACTTACTAATAATTGATGAATAATCAAAGAAGTGTTGTTCTCATGTTACCCAACATTACATGCAAAGACCCAAGAATTTTTAAGCTCAATAATGGTGTTTTGAGATGAAGAGGAAAGTAAAATAGGCTAAAATTCAATATTTTGGAAGTTTATATAGCTAGAAAGAAAAGATCTTCACGATCGTGACACAGTGCATCGCGATCGCGCGAAGAATAAGGCTGGGTCTCATCGCAGTCCCTAGGGACTGGGATCACAAAGAAGGATTCTGAATCAGCAGTCCGGCCAATGGCTCATGTCCTCAATGAACTGGTTGTGTTTGCTAAGCATAGAGTCAAAAGACTCTTTATGATCATGCTAAACCGGTCAAAGATCATGTAGGCCAAAAGACCTGGGCACCAAAAGACAACAAAATCAATATTTACCCAACATACAAAATGATGCTCGAAGTGCATTTGAAGCCCAATCGACACAAACCAAACATGCTGCATGTATGGAAATGAAATTCTTACTCAACAATGTAGACATAATTCCGATGTTTTTGATAAAATGCTGAAAAAGTCAACACTTTACAAAAATAACAAACTTTCCAACCGAGTACTCAAAATGAGCTCAGTTGTCTTGAATAACGAACGAACAACTCACTTAACCTAAACTCAACATTTTGATGCTGATGGTATAGTCATATTTTCAACACAAGGCTCTAATCACAAAATGACAAATCAAACTCCACTTATGAACTAGAAAACATATAAAACATGCAAAATCACATAAACTCAAATTTCAAAGCCTCCAAAATCAAACCAAAATTCCATATAGATCAAAATTCATGTTTCAGACCTAACTGAACTTTTATAATTCAACTTCGGGTTCATTTTCATAAAATGTTGAATAAGTCTTAATATTAAAGGCCCTAAAATAGGGAAACGGATATAACGACAAAACTTTAGGGCTGCTACAGGAATCAAACCACCAGTTCCATAAGTCATAAATACTTTAGGGCTGCTACATGAAATCTCTAAGATGTTAGAAACCACATAAATGCTAAAATGACCATAAGATTCATTTCAATATCCACTACTAAAAAGGACTTTTGTCCAAAAAAATAGAACAAGACAATACCTATAGGCTCAAATAGATGTGGATACTGAGATCTCAACTCGCTCTCGATCGGCCAAGTGGCCTCCTCCAAACGATCTCTTCACTGAACTTGACAATAGGAATATCGAGAGATCTCAACTTCCTTACCTCTCTAGAAAAAAACAACATCAACTCCTCGACAACTAATAATCCCTCATCAACTTAAACTAAATTATAGAAAAAGAACATGTGACTCATCTAGGATTTATTACCTCAACACAAAAAATGAAACATCGAATGCACAACTAAAAACATAGGAGGCGACGGTAACTTATAAGCAACACTACCAATCCAATCAAAAATCTCAAATGGGCCAATATACCAGGAGATGATCTTTCCCCTCTTCCCAAATCTCATCATACCCTTCATGGACGATACCTAAATGAGGGATCGATCACTAAAATTGAACTCCAAGAAATAGTGGTGATAGTCCAAATAGCTCTTCTTCCTACTTTGGGCTGCCTGACATATATCCTAAATCAACCACACTATGTCCAAAGCATCTAAAAAATGGCTAGTACTCAGTAATATAGACTCGAATCCATCAAACCAACCAATAGACGAACGACACCGCCTACCATACAAAACTTCAAATAGAGCGATCTAAATACTATAATGATAGCTACTCTTATACGAAAAATATTTCAAAGACAAATGCTAATACCAAAATCCACTGAAATAAAAACATATGCCCTCAACATGTCCTCTAGGATAGGATGGTAATCTCAGATTGAACAACTGTCTAGGGATGAAACACAGTGCTAAGATGAACCTTAGTGCCTATACTATGCTGAACCACTCTCCAAGACTAAGATGTAAACTAGGTACTGTGATTAGAAATAATAGAAATTGCTATTCCATGAAGTTTAACCACCTGCTGAAGATAAATGAAGGCTAATGTCTCTACACTCTAAGTTGTATAAACCTAAATAAATTGCACTAATTTAGTTAACATGTCAATAATAACCCAAATTAAATTGTGGCTTTGAGGAGTCTGAGGCAAGCCTGAAATGAAACCCATAGTAATCCGTTCCCATTTCCACTCAGGAAAGGGAATCCACTTCATCAAACCACCTAGTCTCTGGTGCTCAAAATTAACTCGTTAATTGCTCAAGTAAACTTTGTAAGTTTGCCTCAAATCTCTATACATCTTTCCTGCACCTAGAATGGATTGAATAATGAGCATTGTGAGCCTTACGGAGGATCAAATAAATCAAATCATTAATTCTAGGAACATAAATACGAACCTCAAACCTTAAAATACCATCTAAACCCAAAGTAGATCTATATGGCTCACCCTGTAAAAATCAATCAAGAATCTCAACCAAATCTAGATCTATAAACTGACTTTGCTAAATTAGATCAATCAAGGTAGAATGGCCCTCTACACTAGCAAGAACATAGCCTAAATTTGAAAGCTCAAGAATAACTAATCAGTTAGACAAAGACTAGATATCCAAGGCTAACATCCTTTTAAAAACTAATAAAAACTAATAAAGAATCCAAGCTACCCATACTCACTACCTTTTGTCTCAATGCATCCGCTACCACGTTTACCTTGCCTGAATGATACAAGATAGAAATATCAGTCCTTTAACAACTCAATCCATCTGCACTAGTGAGCATTAAACTCTCTGTGACTCATAATATAATAAAGGCTTTGATGATCAGTTAAGATCTCACATGGACTCCATACAAGTAGTGGCACCAAATCTTGAGCACGAAGAACACCGCTACCATATCCAAGTCATGGGTAGGGTAGTTGTGCTCATGAACCTTAAGCTATTTGGAAACATAATAAATAACATGACCCTACTACATTAGAACATAACCAAGACCTATATCGGAAGCATCATAATAAACCACAAAACCCTGACCCTCAACCAAAAAAGTCAACACAAGAGAAGAAGTCAAGATAGTCTTAAGCCTCTGAAATCAAGCCTCACACTCGTTGGACCGTTGGAAAAGAACATATTTTTTTAGTCAATCTAGTAAATGGCACTACTATAGAAGAGAATCCCTCAAAAAAATGACGCTAGTAACCAACAAGTCCAATAAAGCTATGAACCTCACTGGGAGTAGTCGGTCTAGGCCAATCACGAACAATTGCAACCTTAGTCGGATCCACTCTAATACCCTTTTTGGTCATCACATGTTAAAGAAATACAATCGACTCAAGCAAAACTCATACTTTGAGAACTTAGAGTAAAGTCGATAATCTCTCAAAGTCTAAAGAACAATCCTCAAATGACGCTCATCATCCTCTCTACTCCTCGAAACACCAAGATATTATTAATGAACACAATAACAAAAGAATAAAGGTAGGGCCTGAACACACAATTCATCAAATCCATAAAGGCTATGTGTGCATTATCCAACCACAAAGATATCACAAGGAACTCATAATGACCATACCATGTCCTAAATGTTGTCTTTAGGATATCCTCAGCCCTGATCCTCAATTTGTGTTAACCCAATCTCAAATCAATCTTAGAAAAGATGGTTGAACTGTGAAGCTGGTGAAGTAAATCATCAATTTAAGGAATAGGATACTTATTCTTCATTGTAGCACCATTAAGGTTCCTATAATCAATACATATGCGCATAGAACCATCTTTCTTTTTTCAAAAAGAAAATAAGCACCCCAAGGTGAAATACTAGGCCAAATAAAACCCTTATCTAACAAATCCCGAAGTTGAGTTTTGAGCTCTCTTAGCTCTGAAGGTGCCATAAAATAAGGAGAACTGAAAATAAGCCTGTGCCTGGCTTTAACTCAATAACAAAGTCGATTTCTTACTCAGGTGGTAGGAAGGGAGGTTGGTTGGAAAAACATTTTCAACCTTACTAACAATAGGTACTGACTCAGGAGTTGCAAAATTAACACTAACATCTCTAATATAAGCAAGATAAAACAAACAACCATGAGAGACTAAGAGATTAGACTGAATGCAAGATATGATCTCTGTGAGCATGTGAATAATCGAATCCTACTACATGATTGGAGATGCATGGCACATCTAAGGTCACAGTCTTGGCATAAAAATCCGTGACCGTTCTATGAAATAACTAGTCCGTGCCAGTATCATATCAAGATCAACTAGATCCAATAATATCAAATCAAACCTAAGTCCGAAACTTCCCTAATAATCACAGAACAGGATCTCAACACACGATCTACTACTAAAGAATCACTTAATATTGTTGACAGCTAATAACTTAGGCAATGACTCACTAGTCATATTCAGACAAGAAGCATAATGAAACATAGGAGCAAGTAGAGCCTGGATCAAATAAATCCAAAGCTTGCTAATAACACACAAAGATAGTACCTGTAAGAACAATATCAAAGGCCTTTGCCTAGGGTCTACCTGGCACAATATAAAAAGAACTATAAATACCATCACAACCATTATCATTACCACTACCCCTACCATGTTGAGGAGACACACTACCTGTAGCACTGCCATCCCTGCCTTGAGGTGGAACGACTCTAACTAGCTTCTCTAGAATGGGAGATGGCATTGTCGGAGGCTAAACTATAGTCTAAATAATACATGTATGGGGGAAATATCTAGCTATGTGGACTATACCTCCACAAGTATAATATGGGCCCACATGTCTACCCTGACGAGAGGAACCAGAATTCACAAAATATCCACATAGACTAATAAACCTGGGGTAACACCCCTCTCTTACTGGCCTAATGACTAACCCTCATAACAACTGCCGAAAGTCTGTGAAGAGGCTTGAGCAAGATGACTAGACTGCCCCTACTGTTATGCTGAGGTGGGATACCCCATGAACCAGAAACTCTACTACCATGCGTTGAACTACTAAAGCAATCCTAATAACTGAGCCTCTTCTCCTTCCTAGCTCTCTCTAGGTCAAGTATGCTCCATAGTATAGGAAAGCCCAAGAATAGTCTAAAAGGATGCCCCAGTAGTAAATAATACCTCTGCAACTTTACGAATCTCTGAATCCAAACCATGAACAAAATAACAGATTCTCTCCAGCTTAGTAGTTATATAGCTAACACCATAAGCAGATAATTTTTGAAACTCTACCTTATACTCTGATACTGATAAAGAACCTTGCTCAAGTATCATAAATTCCTCTCTACTACGGTCTTTCTTAGTACGAGGAATGTACATCTAAAAATGTATCATCGAATAAACTCCATGTAATGGGGGGTAGAGTCAGCTGACTTGGTCGAATAATAAGACCACCACCACTCCTTAGCAAGGACAACCTTATAATAAACTTTTAAATCAACACCATGAGACTCAAACAAGATGAGGTTATGCAACCCCTTCTGACATCTATCAATTAAATCTCTCAGATCCTCGACTAGAGTACTAGTAAATCTCGAAGGACCTAATATCAAAAATCTACCTGATGCCTTTTGGTTAAAGTTATACATAAGGAGATACAAAGGGATTAGTAGAGCCACAGGTGCAGCAGACACTGTTTTGTTAGAGAAGGATAAAATGGTACTAGAGGCATCTAAATTAGAAATTCTGAGATTATGGAATACCCAAACCATAAGCACTAGGTGCTGTAGGCACCTTTAGACCATGAGTAGTTGGTGTTGGTGGCATACTAGATTGAAGGAACTTGGGACTGAAGGCTGCAATGCACTTGTCGGTTGCCCCGACATACCCAAAAACTGTAACAAGAAACCCCTTATCTCCGAATCTAGAGATGGAACTAATAAAGGCATAGGATAAAAATGAAATGATCCATGCACCTCCAGTGGCTGCTAAACTGGTACAGGTTTAGTTTTAATTTCTATATATCTGACTGGAAAAGAAACTCTAGATGGAGTCACAACTCTTTCACACTGTTGACCTCGGCCTTTACTGGCTTAGCTCTTAGCTGCTACTCTAACTGGTGGTACAATAGGTGCATCATCTCATGCTACTACCGACGATCATGTACGTGCCATCTGCAAAAGAGTGAAAAAGAGCCAATGAGATTTTTAGAGGTCAACTATGATAATCTCTTTACATAGAAGTGAGAAAACCTACATCCCACTATTAGAGAACTACCCAACAAACACATAAAACATGAATAATAAAGTAACAGTGAAGGAAAAGGAATAAAAAGGGGACAAGGATAACCCCAAGTCTAAAGAATCAAATAATACACCCTAAACTCTAATATCTAGTACAATGAGCCACTAAGTAAGGGTACACCATTTGAAGTAGTAGATTCATAGTCTGTCTTATAATAAGTAACATAAAGGGATAAAAGGGAAAGGCAAACTACAAGCTTCAGATGCCAGGAGACATCATCTATCTTAGTAACAGAATCATTGCCTGAACTCATAAATTAGTGTGCACCACTCTTCTCAGGTATGTACCAAAAAAATATAGAATTATAATATGAGTACCAAAATAATGGATACCTAGTAGACATCATAGGTCAACTGTACATATATAAAAAATAAAAGCATTATGTAGAAAGATACGGAAAACATATCATTGAAGTCAAACAAAGATCATAAATATAGAAACTAGCAAACAAGATAAAGATATGTAAACATCCTAGATAACTAGCTACGATAAGAAAGATTTAGCAAAACCAAGTGAAAAATGTATCTGAATCCATGATCAACTACTAAGAGATACAATTAAATAATAGGAATTATGGTATAAAGGTAACCTCCAATAATGAAGATAGAAAGAGAGAGCCACCATAACAAGTATCATAAATAAGGAAGCATGAAAGGAAACCAAAAAATGTAAGTCTAGTCCATAATAGTAACTCTGAAATGTAATAAGTAGATTAGAATCTCGACGGTCTCCCATTCCACTAAGTGATAGAAGAAAGTGAATGTAAACCTTCCAGCATCCCATACCACCAAAAAGTACAAATATCAAACAACACTTAAGGATTTGATATGTATAATGATATGATGCATGCTAACTGAATGTGCATTATCCTCCTACGGTACCCATAGGTCCAGAAGGTAGGACCCATTAATGGAGTTCTCCATATACCTAATAATAAACTACATACCCTTCCCATGGTCATATGCATGTAGGTGCAGGATTGGCAAGGTCCATTGGGAATCTCCGAATACTATCTCAATAATAATCTAATCATATTGGATCTATTATAATACAAAGAATGAATGAGTTCTAGGGCCTCCCCATGTCTAAATCATTGTAATCTTAATGCCATTGCTTGGGCATTTCCGGTGTAATCACTTTAATCTAAATTTCATTGCTTGGGAATCTCCGAGAGTAAAACAAAAATTAATCATCAATACTTAGCTCTCAAGATACGTCGAGTCAAATAATATCTCAAACAGTGTTTACATCTTTTTTATCTCATTTATCATCAAAAACTAGTAAAACAATTTCAAAATACTCATTTTAATCTCATAATACTAAAAATGGGCCTACAAGGCCATGCAAGATTTCAAAATAACGGCATCGACTCTTGGCCATAAATAATAAAAACCAATTCATAGAAACTAGTTTTTATGATATGATATGCTCAACCACAAAAAATAACTCAAACAAGTCCTACCGGCCTTGTATAGGCTCGATATCTACAATAAGAATAAATAGCCGATTCAATGTCTGGGACTCACGAACATTCTCAATAACGCCACCATCTATGTTTCAGAGTCTATGAATACCACTAAGGTCACAAGGTAACTATAATTGCAAATACAATACCAATACATAACTAAGAAGTAGACCAAAGGAGTGGATAGGGACATGAGTACAAACCTAGAAATCCCACCCCAAGAATGTCTAAATACAACAATTACTTCCTATATAATCCCAATACAAGAACAGTAAGTCGTAGCCTACCTGCCTCCAAAGAAAAGCTCACAAATATGAGTAGAAGATGCATGGACAACTCTAAATACTCAAAAAATATAGAAACAAGCTCAAAAAATCACAAAACTAAAAAAAAATAATCTACAAATTAATATGATTCAAATGATACCCATAAAACTATGG
>JBDJHY010160299.1:0-12623 GCA_039654485.1 Withania somnifera | reverse complement strand
ATCGTTTTTTACCTTGTTTATGCTTATGGCTATGCAGTCAGCCTATGCCTACTGAGTACCCATTGTTATTGGTACTCACGCTACACTTTTGCATCCTTTTGGTCCAGATCCAGGCATGAGTCAGCAGTGGGGTCTCGATCTAGCCAAATAGAGTTGTGCTGTTCCAGAGATATAGTGAGCATTAGGCGTCCTTGGTGCTCCTGGTCTTCTTCTATGTTGGAGTTGTTCCATTTCAGACTTTGGATAGGTTTTGTAAATATATATTTTGAGTCATGCAATCTTGTATTCTGTTTTGGTTATATATATTTATGGTAGCTCCTCAGTCATGACACCAGGTTATGGGAGGTGTGTTCTGCCGGTTTGTTGAGTTGTCTCTCCTTTCCTTCCTTGTTTCTCTTTTGGGTTATAGGTGTTGGCCCACCGCTACTCACTCTGGGACAGAGATTAGGCTTGTCTACAGGTGTGGTGTAGATGCCATCACTTCCCAATTTTTGGGTCATGACACACCCATATATCCACACCTGTTTTTTGAGGATAGACAGTATCACAAGACGAGGAGGAGAATTCAACCTCATATATGGGAGAACGCATTATACGTCACATCACCTTCATACTCATGGTGCGTAGAAGGAGAACTATTGTAACCTTCATCTTCACTATTCTTCACAACGTTCTTCTACCCCGTCCACATTATCACAAAAGGCATAAGCTCCATTCATCTCATATTCATCTCCAGAATAGTAGTTCTCACCATCATATTGTACTTTCTATATGATGTACGTGCTAGTACGGACCATCATAACCCTCATAGGACTTACCCTCATACTCATAAAATCTATCACAATATTCATAAGGACCATTATAGCCCTCATAAGGTTCTCCATCGTACTGATGATCCGCAATATCATGCTCATAGGTTCCCCTATTAACTTGAATATCTTTATCTAATCAATTCACAAGGTTACTAATCCTTTGTAGAGGAATAGATTCATGTAGACCAATTAACAGACAATTTTTAAAAAAAGACATGATCCAAACAAAGTATAAAAAAACAAAGAAAAGCTCAAAAGAAAAAACATGAAAGAAAAATGAACATAAATCCTAATCCATAAGTAAGTAGAACTATTACTAAATGTAAATTAGCCTAAGAGAATCAAGAAGAATAGTTAGAACCAAGAAATTGAAACTAAGTAATTAGATCATGAGATTGGTCAAAGATAACAAGTTTGGATCTCCAAACTTCACCTCAATATTGCAAAAGTACTCTTAGGGTTGCTAAAGTTGGCTGCCCATCGCCAAAATAAGTAGTAAGAAAACTTGAGAGCATTGTATTTATCGCCAAACTGCACTTGGGCATCGCCAAAGTGAAGGGTGATGCACCAAAATAGCTTGACCTATCGCCAAAATAACCAGTCCACCTGGGAGCTAATGAGCTTTTGTACTTTGTGGTTCCTCTATACTTTTCTTGGTCGAGTACTTTTCCTTTATGGTAAGTTCTCGTACTAACACTTACACTTTTTTTTTCTTCTTTTCTTTTTTATCTAACACCACTTTTCAATATTCCTTTTTCAATAAGCTATGAAGATCACGAATAACATCATGAACTTTGTTTTTTTTAAGGAAAAAGGACACAAGGGGCCATTATTAAGAAATAAAAAAGAGAATAATATACATCTTGGAATAAAGACCCAATCAAAATAAAAAACAACAAAACCAAATAAAACCAAAAAAGGAAAGTAAAAAAGACATGTCTTTTGAGCCAACACACCGCTGGAAGAGACAAGAAGCTTCTCCAAAACTATGAGATCAAAGAAGAATATCAACTGCCAGCAAGCAGCAGTTACTAAAACTTCTTAGACTTAATCGATCAATGGGTTGAGCCCAACGGAGGGCTAATACCACTATAGAATCTTAGATCCTTAAAGATTTAACTGGATTGTTATGCTTGCAGGGTTGAGAAGTGAACGAGCTGTTCAAGCCAAGGTTTGTCACCTTACACAACTTGAGAGACAAGATGAACCAAATGTGTTTTGAAGATTTGTATGAATCAATGCTTAAACATATATCTTATCTTGTTGTGAGGTCTACAAAGCCTACTTGTTGTGGATCTTGAAGTTGGCCTTCCTAAATCATGCCGATAATAGAACCCAAAAATTGAGGTAACATTAAAAGCTCAAAGCACAAGCTAACAACTTAAACTTTATTCCTATATGGATTGAACCCAATAGGTTAATACCACCATGTCATGTTTAGAATTTCATTGGTAGCGTGAATTTTATACTTACATGATCTTGCTTATGAATGTACAATCTAGTGACAAGAAATGTATAACATCAAATCAATGAGTCCTAATTTCCAACCATATTGACACCACAAAGCTCTCACCATGTGTATGATAATGTAACCAATTGAATATGCTTCAAACATCATAGATTATTTATGTTGCATACCTTCTCACTAGTCTGCACAAAGCAAGTATAGGCACTATTGTGTCTTAGCTTCAATGCCTTGTTGAATATGATTGTCTGACTCTCATATTTGGTAAGCTAATCTTAAGACTTATAATTCTTTGCCAATTTCTGGGACCTCCTGAAATGAGTGAAATTCATATGTACCTACAAAAGAAAAAACTAGGTTAGAAAAATAGTCAGCAAGAGTATTACCCTCCCTTAAGGAGTGTTGTACTCTCACTAACATCCTTTCCATCAGTCTATGAATGGAGTTGACCTCTAAAGTCACACTTCAAGGGACTTCCCAGTCACCATTTAAAATATCCACCATAGCCAAAGAATCTATTTCATTGATGGTGTTTGGGAATTTATTTTCCCAATAGAATTGCAAACTTTCTCTAATGGCAATATCTTCAGCTACCAAATTAGTAGAATCAGGGATCTTGAGTCCTTTTGAACTTATCAGATTACCTTCCTGATTTATAACACAAAAACCTACAACACTAGTACCTGGGTTGCCTCTAGAGGCCCCATGAGTGTTACACTTCCACCAACAAACTGGTGGAGGATACCATTTCACCATCTCATAACAAAAACTTGTTCTGTAACCATTAAGAAGTGCTACCATAAGGGGCCTTGGGTATGTCTGTATAATGAAACTTTTGTCCTATCAATTTTTGAATAGTATCATTAATATCCCAGAAGACCTTACTCATATATTAGGTTCCACCATGTAATACAAAGTTCCTTCTCTTCTATATAAAACATAGAATGTTATTAGGAATACCATTATAAATCACCTTCTGTCTACTGTTGCCTTAAGCATCCCACCATATTTTTATTATTTGCTTCAGCTGAACTCTAGCATCAATAAACCCATCATCATTTGAGAAGTAATTCCAGATATCAGATGCCATTTCCCATGTGAGAAACAAATGGTCCATTGTTTCTCTGACTGGGTTATCACAATAGGAACATAGAGGAGAAATGTTGGGATTCCAGTTAGCTACAATAGTAGCTATACGGACCCTTTTAGTTCATAATCTCCACCCCAAAAAGGAAATTTTGAAAGGAAAGCCGTGAACCCACATCTTCTTGTAAACGTCAGACATATCCTCTCTTTTCCTGACTAAATCCCTAGCACTTTTTGTAGAAAACTTCCCTGAGCTATACTTAGTCCACCAAGGGTAATCACTCAACTCTAAATAATGTCTAACATCCTCCATAATATGGTCGGGGTAAATGGTTTTTCATTTCCTCGTAAATCCAACTTGTATCCTTTAAAACATATCTATTTAATTAAAGGATGACAAATAGGTTGCTCCATTTGTATAGTATGAAGAGGACCAAGCCTTGTCTTATTATCATACCAAACAGTGGTCAACACCCCTTAGGTTCCCAACGTAAATATTGTTCAATAGTGTCCCTATTCTACAACATATGCTTCCATTATTGAGACCCTCCTTCCTATTTAGGTAGAAAAACTTTATCCCAAGCAGCACAATGTCTACTTCTCCCTATGAGCTTATTACTCCAAAAGAATTAAGCAAAAGTACTATGCAAATCTTTTATGACACACACAAGTGGGACTATAGCTGATAAGATGTGAATGGGGAAACTTTGTAAAACACTAGTGATCAAGACCTCTTTACCTCCATATGAGAGCATGTTCCCTTTCCAAAACTGCAGCTTTGCTTTGACTTTCTTGATAAGATCAACATAAGGCTCCTTTCTTTTACTGGAATGTATTATAGGACAACATGCATGTCAGGGGAAATTGAACCTTAGGATACCAGTACACTCCTCCACTAAAGTCTTACAATATTTTTTGTATTTTGGTGTAGGTAGAAAGCACTTTTATCCTTGTTGATTTTCTTACCTGATTCTGCTTCATAGACCTGTAAAGTTGACACTATCTTCTTTAAAGAATATGGGTCTGTTGAGGCAAAGATAATAGTGTCATCAACATAAGTAAGACGATTTATGCTAATACTCAATTTAGGTAGACCATAACTAATGAATTTAGCATCTTCAAATAAGGAGTTTACGACTCTACTTAAGACTTCTACAGAAAGAAAGAGAAGTGTTAGGATAAAGGATCTCCTTTGCTTCACCCTCTAGTAAAATGAAAAAACCCATAAGATTGACCATTAATCAGAATAGAATACCAATATTTAGAATTACTCTCCGTACCAAATCAACAAACAATTCAGAGAAACCCATCTTCCTTAGAAATTTCATCAAATAGAACCATGAAACCATGCCATATCCAATTTTATAACCATATTAGAAGGTTTTCCTCTCATCCTTATATCAGTAATAATTTCTTGAGTGAGCAACACATTCTCAATAGTACTTCTACCCCTTACAAATCTAAATTGATTAGTAGAGATCAATCTTGGTAAGAGGGCTTCAATTATGTCATGTATGATCCTGGAGATGATATTATTAATGAAATTTCTTGGATTGATAAGCTTCAAGTCTAAAAAGGTGTGAACATGTTCCCTCTTTGGAAGGAGAATCTAATTAGTGTCTGTGATGGATCTAGGCAGAGTATTACCTGTGAAAAAGTCTTATACCATTCTGAGTACATCAGGCCCCACTATGTCCCAAAAACTTTGATAAAATCTTCTTGTTAGTTCATCAATACCACTAGCACTATCCCCATTCAGTGTAAACACAACTTTCTTTACCTCCTCAAGGCCAGCTAGTCTGCACAGACCAGAATTATCTTCCTCACTGATGCTTCCAGGGATATGTCTATGTCAAGAAAATAAGTACTATCTCCTTCCTGCATGAACTGGTTGTGGAAGAAAGTAACTGTCACTGCAGAAATATCTTTCTCATTTTCTAACCAGTCCCCTTCCATGTTCTTAATTCTCTGTATCTGAAGCTTCTTTCTTTTACCCTTCATAATTCTATGGAAGAATCTTGGTTTATGTTCTCTTTCTCAAACTAGTCATACCCTGACTTTTTCTTCCAAAATTTTCTCCAAAATGAAAGTATTTTTATATTCATCTTGAGCTTTTTACAACACCTCCCCATTTTCAGCATTAGGAAACTCTTAAAATAATTTTTCTTTGATCTTAACAATGTCTTCTCTGATTATTACTTGCTTAAATATATCTCCATGAGTTTCCTTACTCTAAGTTATCAAAGTATTTTTCACTCTCGTGATGTTTTCCTTAAAATTATCGAAAGGGTCCTGAGCCTCATTTGTCCACCAGTTCTGCATAACTGCATCTTTGAAGGCAATAGTTCAGATCAGAACTTGAGAAACCTAAAAGGTTTTCTCTATTTGGTGACTATCTCTGTGTAAGTCAAAAACATAGGGGCATGATCTTAGCCTGTTCTAGGAAGATGTTGTACTTTGGCATGATTAAACCAATCTTGCATCTCTTGATTAATAAGTATTCTATCCAGCCTCTCAAATATGCAGTCACTGCCAGCCTGACCATTCCACCAAGTGAATAAATTCCCTTTAAATTAAACTTTAGTTAGATCACATGATGCAATAAAGTGTTCAATGTATTCATAATCAACAACTCTAATTGGAAGTCCTCCTATTTTCTCTTCATCATTCATTAACATATTAAGATCACCCCGAATATGCTAAAGGTTATTCATCCACGCTGGCAGTAGATATAAATCCTCCCATTGTGATGTTTTAACTGTACAGTAAGTTGTTGATTTGTATCTAGTGTCACTTTGTAATCAAAATCTTGATTTAGAAAAAATCAAAATTTTCCACTACAGTTTGCAAGTGTTATTGGCATTTTCAATATCCTTTTGTACTTGCTAATGTGTCTACTCTTTTGAAAAGGTTCAAGTAGACCAATAAAAGTAAATTTATGACATTTATGTAGCTCATGTATGCTTGTTGGGACCTTAATGACCTAGTGTTCTAGATTAGGGCCTTTATTGATTACTAGATTTTGATTTGTTTCTCTTTGGCTGAACTTTGATGGGTAGACTGCATTCTCCATCCCCTTGCTTCTTTTCTTATCTAGGAATTTTCATTATTATAGGATATAGGTCTGCTTCATTTGTAATATTCTTCAGAGGTTTCTCATTCCATTCTAAATCACTAATACCAACAATTATTTGGTTAGTTGCTACACTATTCTTATTGCCTTCTAAATTGTGTGTTACAATGTCATGTAAACTCTATTAGGAGACTCCATTAGTCTCAAGTGTCTTAAATGTGACTCATCGGGTTGCAATACCACTGGCAACCTAATATCCACCAAGTCCTCCTTGTGTCATGTAACATCATTCTCATTTATATTGTCCTCTTCCTTCTTTCCACTATCGGGTTGAAAGTGAAAGTTGCCAAAATCTCCAGCCAAGGATGCTGTTGAGTACCATTGCTTGTACCCACTCTTACTTTTCTGCACTATTATACAGGTATTATAGCAGATCAACTGTGAGTTCTTCCTTTCAGACTTAGCGGCTTCTCAGAGATCTCTGAAGGTAGCTATTGTTCATTCATAGTCTTCTGAGTTTCCATTAAATCTTGGAGTTTTTACTTATTGAAATACTTTAAGATTTTATCAGACTTTATATAAATCATTATTGGTTACTATGTTTAGTGACACCTGGTTTTTCGTATTTTGTAGTTGATTTATGCATTTTCCTATGATTTTTACTCTTTATTACCTATATTTATTACTTTTTGTTGTTTATTGTACCTTATTTCATCTTACACTGTGAGTTAAACCGACTTACCGAGTTGGGAAGGTAGGTCCATTACGCCTGGATTTTTGGGGTGAGAAATTGACGGTTTGCAAACTGGTTCACGTGCCATCGACTGGTCGTCAAACATGGACCCCTCCTTTTTTCTTATTGGTGGGTTCTACTAGTCAGTCTACGGTTCATGAATCCTTTCCACGGACCATCCTGTGGTTCGTGGTATCCCCCAACATTTCTATGTTTTTCAAAAAACATAGGGAGTAGTTCCAAGGAACCTTTTGTGATCCGTAGAAGGATATGATGGAGCGTAAAACGGTTTGTGGGATTGGTCAACATGGAGGCTTTCATCTGTAATTGACATAGGTTTCCACGATCTGTGGAACTGGTTGACGGTCGTGGACTAATTCGTGAAACCTTACCAATTCTAGATTTACATGAACTTTACCCAACTTATTTTTTTTTATCCTTAAGAGTATTTTAGGGTGGTTTTAAAGATGTTACAATATCTCCCCCTTTAGATCATTCATCCCCGAATATGAATTTAGTTATGCTTAAAGCTCAAATGGCTATGTTGCGTAGTGATTTTTGGAAAACATAAGAACTATGCTGACACTAAGAATGAGCTTGAGTTATTAGCTGAAACAAACATCATTTTACTTGATTTGATATGAAAACATGAACGTAAATTACTGCACTAATTCATGGCATGAAATTTGAAGGAAAAATCTGAATATTTTAAAGTTGGTTACCTTATACTTGTCCATACCTGGAAGGAAAAAGATGAGGGTATTTCTTCATTATATGAGCCTATTTCTCCCATGTAGCACCCCCAACTTCTTGATTTCTTCACAAAACCTTAACTATAGCCACTTCTTTGTTCCAAAATATGTGAACCTGCCTGTTAATAATTTGAACAGGCACTTCCTCATTAGTGAGATTATACTAAGTGAATATGCTCTCAACAAGAACCACCAACGAAGGATCACTTAAGAATTTCCTTAGAAGGGACACATGGAACACCAAATGGACTGCTGCAAACTCAGTCGGCAGGTCCAACTCATAGGCCACATAGCCTATTTTTCTCACAATCTTGTATGGACCAACAAAATAGGGACTAAACATCCATTTCTTCCCAAACCATATCACACCCTTCATGGGTGACACTTTCAAGAAACCCCAATCACCTATCTCAAACTCCAGTACTCTTCTTTTGATATCATCATATGACTTTTTCCTGCTCTGAGTTGTTTTTGACCTATTCTGAATCCATTGAACTTTTTAAGTAGCCTTAAATACAAAGTCTGGACCAATTAAAGGTACATCACCAAACTCAAACCAGCCAATGGGGGATCTATGGCTCCTCCAATATAAGCCATAAATGGAGCCATCTTTATAATGATCCTCATGGTCATTTATGATAAATATGCAACTTTTTGCATTCTATGGCATTTCGGTAGTTGTCCCAAGTTATTTATGACTTGCTGGGACCAGTAGTTTGGATCCCTGGTGTCTCGGTTGAGAAATATCTCAAATTGCATGTTTTAGAGCCTAAAACTAAGTACTCATTGACTAAAGTTAACTTTCTATCAAAAAGATCTCAGAATTAAATTTTGCCAGTTTTGTTAGCTCCAGAATGCCAAAGTCAAGATTAACCTCAAGTTTGTTCTTCGGAGTTTTCGTTTGCTATTTATGCTCATTGGTGATTTTCAGTTATGTTTGAGGCCTAGTTTGGAACATGGGTGGTATTTTGGTATTCGAAGTGTCGAATCAAAATTCTAACACTTCCATCAACTCCAGAATGGTGATTTTAGGCTAGTAGAGGTGTTGATTCGTTTCTCGGACTTATCGTTATATTTTTGAGGTGTTGGTGGAAATTTTATGATTTTAAGCCTAAGGGTTGACTTGGTCAACATTATTCCAAAATGACCTCATATTCTGATTTTGACTGTGCTGTTGAGTTTGGAATGTCATTTTGGGTGTGTGTACATAGTTTGTTTGTGTAAAATAGACTCCAAACGCATTTCGAGTGGTGATTCAGAGTTTTTATTTCCTACAAATTCTGACTTCAAAAACATGCAACTAGTGTAGGTGGATCCTTCTTCGCGATCACGATTCATCTTCCAATTACACTTCATAATTGTGAAGAACTTTCACACAATCGCGATTTATTTTTCCCCAGTTACTTCATGATCGCATAGACTATGTACGCGATCACGATTCCTAGGAAAGATACTTTATGCAATCTCGACTTCTTATGACGAAATCACTATGAAAAAAATGCCTAGCAGTTTTATAAAATCCTTACACGACCCTCAGTTCTTATTTCTGCAAAAATTTTACTTTTCCACTCTATTTTTGTGCAAAAAACCCATCCCTAACATCAATCTAACGCTGAGAAAAATACCCAAGTGTTGCCCTTTGATTTCTACACGATTTGGGTAAGTGTCTTCTTCGTTTTATTTCTTGAAATTCTTAGTTTCCTCTATTAATGGACCCAAGTGATGAAGTTACTGAACCCTTGTCATAATTCGAATATTATTGCATAATTCTTCATATTTTGAGTATATTTTGTTGTGTAGTAAAATTAATTCACCGAATTCCAACTTCTAATCCCGTAAAGATTGCATCTTTGACCCCGTTATAGTCAAATCTGTCCATGCTATTTTGGAGTCCTTTTTGCACTCAAATTGTGCCTAATATTAGAGCACGGATTCTTAGTAAGTTTTTAGAACCCCGTGGCAAAGTTTATTTTCAGTTCCGACAAGTCGGCTCATTATAGGCCCAATTTTAGGCGCATTTTGAAAATTAGCATAATTTATATTGTTAGACTCGTATTGATATGTCGAATATTATTTCAAAAGTCTTAGAGAATAGAGATTTTTTAATATCAGTCGGAGTAATATTCGTGAGCTTGCAGTGCTTTATCGTCGAATGACAGGTAGGCCCTATGGGGCTATCTTTTGGCTTATAGCTTTAATAATTATACTGAATAACATCGTGGGTTAGGTATCTAAGTTGTTATAATGACCTTGTACCATTCTTTCACCTGTTTCCTCATTTGATACATATCTAGGCATCCGTAATTATATGGTGCATGTGACTTTAGATTTGCCCGTTAATACTAGTTCAACATAAATGGTTGTTATTTCATGTATAATTACTTGTTGATATGTTTTTATGCATTACACGAGAGTTTGCGCCTTTGGCTCTGATGAAAGTGCATTGGAGCTGGCCCAGTATTGCAACACGATTATTGAGCCGAGGAGGCTAGAGACTAATGTTAGTAATAATGACGAATAATGATATAAATTAATAAATTAGAATATTCTAATAATAATATAACTAAATGACTATTAACTGTTTTAGACTCTGCATTGCATTAAGCACCCTATAATATGGTTTTGACTTATTTTATCCCAGGCTTTATACCTTGACACTGGCAAATATCATTTGACTAATTAATGTTGGGACTTGATGTTGATTCCGTTCGGCAATGAGAACAGCTGCTGGCACTTGAGTCTGTCGTCATGCGGTAGTGAGTACAACTTTTTGACACTTATCTCACTTATTATTTGTGAAGACTTTGATGATACCTTTTCTATTATGTATATTGGTGATACTGTTACATTAAGGCGTTGGACGCCATGACTTGCCGAGTACAGCTTGATGATATTATTGTTATGAGGCATAAGATGCCAGACTATGAGACCCTTGAGGCTCTATTATTTGGGATTTGAGACTATGATGACGTTAGAGATTGTACATGGTGAGTGAACCTCCATGGACCTTGTCTCCAGGCTTCGGCAACATATAGGGGGTATAGAGCATAGTAGGGATTTACTGTGACCATTTAGGGTAGCCTTCCATGGATTTTTCTTGTTGGACCTATGGTTATCGGAGGACAAACGTACACAGGACTGTTACTTCATGTGAGTGTATTTACTTTCTAAACTTGTCTTCTTCAGTGTACCCTGGTTGAGATGTAAGGCCAATGGTGAGCGTGAATTATGTGTTTAATTTATTTATTATATTATTTCTTTACAGCTTAGTTACGGTAGTGTTACTTTTGAGACTTACTGCTTATATGGATTATTTTCTATGGTATCTTCTTAAGTCTTTCCTATTGAACTTGAGGTTACCGGTATACCATCCATGTTGTCTTCATGTATTCTTTTGATTCTTGATTATTGTTGCTATTATTCACATATACTGTTGAAAGGATTCCAGGTATGTCTTTCTTCATTGCCTGAATTCCTAATATGTGATTAGCTAGCGATATATGTTCTAGTTGTTGTTTGACTCTTATCTGAGTAGCTAGCCTCCATGATGTACTATTTGACTCTGTGACTCTATCTATTGTCTTCCTTTATTTAATGCTTTTATTATTATTAGATGCCTAGTAGGCCTTCGAAGCCTACTGGTATGGGTTGCTTTGGCAACTTGCACTCATACTACATTTGCCTATGTGCAGATCCGAGTACAAGTACCCGACCTTGATTTATAGATTGTTGTTTGTACAGATTCTATTGACTTTCAAAGACTCAGGGTGAGCTTGGCATCCAGCTTGTCCTGCTTCTCTTCAGCATTGGTTTTGATCTCCATGAATTTTCGGAGATACATTAGTATTAGATATTTGATTCCATGTTTTATACTTAGAGGTTTTATATGACACTGATACCGGATTTTTGGGGAATTGATGATTCTTGATATTTTCGCTTTATTTATTTATATATTATCTATTAAACTTGTGCTTTTCTCATTTGACATAGTAGTCCTCTGCTTCGGCTTCAGTCTACAGGGTTGGTTCTCTTACTGGTGTAGTCTTTCTGATGGTGTAGGTGACATTAGTTGCAAGTGGTATTCCCACTTCGCATATAGTCCTCAGTTCTACAACCATTGCTTCAGGAACAACCTCAACCTATTGACCCTATTTAATCAGTGGTATGGTGTAGAGAATTTATGCCTCTCTTCTCAAGCGGTGTAAACATCCTCATGTTTAGCATCTAATGGAGCTAAATACTTATCCCGGTCTAGCTTACTGTCTTTTGAAACATGTACCTACAAATTGAAGAGCTAAGACCATATTTTCAGCACTTATCAAATAAATTAGTAAACTTAAAATAAGAAAACAACTAATCTTAAGTCCCTGGTAACGATGCCAAAAACTTGATAGGATTTTTCCCACGTGCAATTGTACTTGGTATAATTAGTAATATAGCGGCTCTTTTCAGCTATTTCTCCTTTTCTTCTTCTTCTTCTTGTTCTTCTTCTTCTTCTCTTTCTTCTTCTCCTTCTCCTCCTTCTTCTTCTTCTCCTTCTTTTTCTCCTCCTTCTTCTTCTCCTCCTTCTTCTTCTCCTCCTTCTCCTTATTCTTCTTCTCCTTCTCTTTTTCTCCTTCTTCTTATTCTCCTTATGCACCTTCTACTCCTTCTCCTCCTCCTACTCCCCTCCTTCCTCCTCCTCATCCTCCTCCTCATCCTC
>JBDJHY010160288.1:0-11364 GCA_039654485.1 Withania somnifera | reverse complement strand
TTGAGTCTTTCGTCGTACGGTAGTGAGTATAACTTTTCGATATTCATACACCTATTGGCTTAGAGATTTCAATGATACTCGTTTTCTTGAGGATATTGGTTATTATTTTATTGAGGTGTTGGATTCCATGACTTGCTGAGATTACGACTTGATGATACTATTTTATAAGGCATTGTATGCTAGATTGTAAGACCTTTGAGGCTCTGTGACTTGGGGATGTGAGATTATGATGACGTTAGAGATTGTATGTGGTGGGTGTACCTTCATGGACCTTTCTTATGGGCTATGGAAACCGTAGGAGGGGTATAGGATGGAGCAGGGATATACACGAATTTCGATTAGCCTTTCATGAATTTTGTATGCTGGGCCTACGGGTATCGAAGGAGGAATGTACACAAGACTAGTTACTGCATGGTGTGTGTTCACTTTTCTGCACTTATTTTCTTTAGGGTGCCCCTAGTATTATGGGAGGCTATGAGTGAGGGTGTTTTCTGCATACGCCACCATTCTTATAGGGGATTTGGCAGTGCTAATTTATTTTTGTGCTTACTATTTAATTATCAGTACTGTACATATGTGAGACTGCCTTGCTATGGGGGATATTTGTGTGAGATATCATTTGATTATTTGTTCTATTCTCACTTTGAGGCTACCGGTATACTGTCCATGCTCTCTCTTTTTCTACTTATCCATATCTTAATTATTTACTGTTGTTTTTAATACATATCATTGCAAGGATTTAGGTTGCATTCTCTTAGTTTTCCTGAGATCCTGTCCTGATGTTTTAGCTAGCGAAGACATGTCTATCTGTTTACTTACTTACTAACTAAGTAGTTAGCTTCTATGTTGTATCATTTGCATCCATGACCTTACCTTTTTGTATTCCATTATTTACTGCTTTTATGATTGTTATATGCCTAGTGGGCCCTTAAATCCTATAGGGTGTGGGTTCTTCAGTTACTTGGACTCATATTACACATGTTCCCATGGTGCAAATACAAGTACTATCTCCCACCAATGATTTACGGATTGCCATTCGTGCTTACATTTGTTGCTTTTGAAGATATTGGGTGATCTTGACGTCCAGTTGTCCCTGCTCTCTATTCGGATAGGACTTGTCTCTTTTGTACATTTCGACACATACTTATAGTAGATTTTTTCTTGTACTCTGTACTTAAAGACTATTTATTTACACTAATAATGGGTTTTCAAAGTTTATTGTTTCTGTTATTAGATTACACTATTTTATCATATCCCTTTCCTTTAGACCTTGTTATTGAACTTTTATATTCTTATATTGTTGATGGTAGCCCTCGCTTCAGCTTCGGGCTACAAGGTTGGTTCTTTTACTGGTCGGATAGTAGGTGCCATCATGATCTGAGGAATCGGGTCGTGAAAAATTGTTATTAGAGATCTAGGTTCATCTAGTGTCACTGTTCAAAGCCAATGTCTAGCAAAGTCCTATGGATTGGTGCAGAGACATCCGTGGCTTATCTTCGAGAGGCTATGGTGGCATATAATAATGTGACTTTTCTTTTTGAATCCAACATCATGCGTACATCCTATATGGTTTCTAGAAAGTTTCCGCTCATTGTCTTCACTTTTTCCCAAATGTCGCGTACATGATCTTCAGCAACTAAGAAGACAACTCCAGTTCTGGCAAGAGCACCTGCGGAAGTGACTACTTCTGCTACTACTCCAGAGACTCCGTCAGTGCCTACAACACCAGTTGCAGCACCCCCTCCTGATATCTGCAACATATTATGGTAGTTTCTTAGTGCTTATGGTGGTCCTCTTACTGATGGGGCACAGACAGCCGCTCTACTGTTACAGCTTCTCTAGTGTTACAGCCTACAACTACAGCTCGTCCAGTATAGCCAATTCCTCCAGTACAGCTTGTTCCACCAGCATTTGTTCCTATACTTCCCCAGGTTCTTCTAGTACTAGTTATTTCTCCTACAGTTGAGCAACATACAACTATGTCATATTCGGAGCAGAAGCTCCTAAGTAGGTTTTTGAGATTGGATTTCCTCAGTTCACTAGAGTTGCGAGGGAAGATTCCCATGAATTTATTAAGAAGGGTGAAGAAAGATTGAGGAACATAGGTAATTAAATATCCACGGGGTGGCTTTCACCACATACCAGATATGTGGTTCAGCCAAGAAGTGGAGGAGGGCTTTTATTGTATGTAAACTAGAAGGTTCACCTCAGCTGACCTGAGCTGAGTTCTATGAGGTGTTTATGAAAATTTTTGTCTTGATGGTTGATAAAGAGAGATTAATGGAATAGTTCAACAAGCTTGAACAAGGTTTGATGTCAGTTGCCAAGTATGAGGCTCGATTCCAATAATTTTCTGTTTTATGGGGTGGAGCTTAGACCTACATAGGATCATGATGCATCTTGATTGCCTTAACAGTTTCAAAGAGAATGTTGACTTTGGATTTTAAGTATTTGGATAGTCATATGATTATATTGCATTTATCTGACTTTTCAAAAGAGTTTTAGTTTGTGTTAAGACCAATCTTATTTGTAGGATCAAATTCAATAACTTCAATTTGAGGATCAACACTTGGTTTCTCTTTGTGACTAGGTGTTAGCTAGAGAGGCCAGCAGGGCTTCTATTGGTTCAAATAAGGTTCTTCAGTATGATGGTCTCATGTGTGTGCCGCAGGTTGGAGAGTTGGTTCAATTAATTTTACGAGCGGCTCAAAGCTCCAGGTATTTGATTCATCCTGGTATAGCTAAGATATACCATAATTTATGTAAATTGTATTGGTGGAGTAGAACAAAGAGGGATATCATTGAGTATATGTCCCAGTGTTTGAACTGCCAAAAGGTTAAGTATGGGAATCGACGGTCGGGTAGTTTAATGTAGAGATTTCCTATTCCGACTTGGAAATAGGAGCTTGTGACTATGGATTTCATTTTTAGTTTGGAGTGCACTAACTAAGGTCATGATACTGTTTGGGTCATTGTTGATAGACTGATAAGTCAACGCACTTCATTCCTACTCATTGTTCATATAATGTTGAGCGTTTGGCTCAAATTGTGAGGTGGTTCAATTTCATGGGGTTCCTACGTCTATCATTTCTAATAGGGGCATGTATTTCACTTTAGTATTTTGGAGATCTATTTAACAAGATTTGGGTACTGAGGTTCTGTTAAGCACATCTTTTACCAGCATACTGACATCCAATTCGAGCGGACTAATCATTTTCTAGAAGATATGTTGAGGGTGTGTGTATTGGATTTTAGGGGTGTTTGGGATCAACATCTAGCATTAGCAGGGTTTGCATACAATGATACCTATCATTCCAGCATTGAGATGGCACTATTTGAGGCATTGTATGGTAAACGATGCAGATAGCCTATTGGTTGGTTCAATGATTTTGAGGTAAGAGTTCAACCTTCAGATTTGTTACATGATTTTCTCGATCAAGTTTGGTTGATTTAGGATAGACTGTGGATAGCGCAGAGTAGGTAGAAGAGTTACACATATGGTAGACTTCATTCCTTAGAGTTTGGAGTTGGTGACAGAAACTTTCTAAGAGTGTCTCTTATATGCGGTGTGATGAGGTTTAGTAGGGCAAGCATAGTCCTATGTATATCGGACCATTAAGAATTTTGGAGAGAGTTGGTGATATTGCCCACCGTTTAGCTATACCTATTATAATTTCTACCATTCATCTAGTTTTCTATGTTTTGATGTTGTGGCGATACATCCCAGATGAGTCTCATGTTATTCGTGAGGATTTTGTGCAGTTGGATGAGAATCTATATTTTGTTAAGGAGGCGGTGGAAATTTTGGCTAAGGATGCCAGAAAATTGAGGACTAGGAAGATTCTATTGGTTAGGGTGCAGTGGAGGCACTATCCAATCAAGGAGGCTACCTGGGAGATTGACAGCGAGATACAAAAGCAGTATCCGCAGCAATTTGAGGCATCATGTACTTTCTCTCTCTTTTTATTTTCTTCTTTGATTGAATTTTGAGGAAGAAAGTCCTTTTAATAAAGGATGTTGAATGAACCTCACAATAACTTATCAGAATTCCACGATGTTTGGAATTCTATAGCTTTCCAGTAGCTTCCCTAGGTTATTTATGGCTTGGTGGGACCGATATTTTGGTTTCCCTGGTGGCTCGGTTGAGATTTATCTCATTTTCCCTATTTGAGCCTAAAACTAAATACTCATTAACTTTAGTCAACCTTCCTTCAAGACAATCTTAAAAGGAAATTTTGATATTTCTACTAGCTTTGGAATCCCAAAAATAGTCTAGATGGACCTTAAGTTTGTGTTTCGGAATTTTTAATTTGAGTTTGTGCTAAATTATGGATGTTTATTTTATTTAAGATATAATTTGGATCTTGGGTGGTATTTTGGTGTTCGGAGCATCGGAATTGAATTCTGATGCTTCCATCAACTCCTGAGTGGTAATTTTAGGCTAGTTAGAGTATTTGTTAGCTTATCGGTGTTGCCATTTTATTTTTGAGGTGTTGGATGGAGTTTTAAGTATTTTAGGCCTAAAGGTTGGCTTGGTCAACTTTTTCCCGAAACGATCTTGTATCTTGATTTCAATTGCACCTTTTGAGTCTAGAATGTCATTTTGGGTGTGTGTGCAAGTTTGTTTGCATAAATTGGACTCCAAATGCATTTCGGATGGTGATTTAGAGAATTTCTGCACTTGGCTATGTTCTTTCAAAACATGTTCTTGGCTGTTTTCTGTCAAAACCTATTTCTGTACTTTACTCTATGTGATCACGATGAGTAATTACCTTATAGTACAAATATTTCCTGCACGACTTTCTATTCATTCCATAGCAAAACCCTTCGCGTTTTCTCTCTGTTAGTTTTGCCAAATTCATCCAAAAAGTTTAGCAAAGGTTGAGGAAAAATTCCTAAGGTTTTCCCTTCAATTTCCTCACTATTGGTAAGTCTTCTTCTCTATTTTAGTTCGTGAAAGTTGAAGATTTTCTCCATTAATAGCCCCAATTATGAAACCGTTAAGTTCTTGAATTAATTCATATATTATCGGATAAAGTATTGTTCATTGAGTTTATTTCACTCCGTAGTGTAGTTACTACGTTGAATTTTTTCGTTTAATTTCATAAATCTTGAATCTTGATCCTTTGTAATAAAATCAATACCGGGCCATTTTAAGTCCCTTCCCAGACTCGAATTATTTTGATTTTTAAAGCATGCATTCCTAGTGATTCTAGGATCCCCATCACGAAGTTTGCTTTCAATTTTAATGAGCACAGCCTACGGGCCCATTTTAGTTCCAATTTTAGGCCCAGTTTGAAACTTAGAACAAATTTTATTGTTAGAATCGTATTGTTCCTTGAATTTAATTTTATGAGTTTTAGATCCATTGGAGACCCTTTTTTATCAGTTGGGGTGATATCTAAAATTTACAACAACACCGTCAGTGACTTAGAATTAGCCTCGTGATGGGTTTAGGGTGACTCTGGAAGTAGTAGAACGCTGATGCGTGCATTGGTTTTTGGGTTTTTCCCTCTAGTTTGGGTTGGTTTATTGTGATACTAGTTGTAGCTTAGTTGCGCTTGTGCGGGGCATAGGTTGTCTATAAATATAGATATATTGATGTGTTATGCATTCATTCTATGAGAGGTTGAGCCACATGCTCCATTATGAGAGTGCATTAGGGATGGGCCCGTATCACCAATTGATTTTGATGCCATGAAGGATAGATATTGATAATAAGGATAATAATAGATAATGACATAACATATAATAACTAGGAATATTTTGAGAATAATATAAGTTAAAGGACCTTTTAACCGTTTTAGACTCAGTAGTGTACCGAGCACCCGATATTATTATTTTCACTTGTTTTAGCCCAGAATTTACACCATGGCATCAAAAAATGTCATTTGACTAATTAATGCCGGGACTTGAGTCCAACTCTATTAGATAGAGAGTACAACGGATGGCACTTGAGTCCATTGTCGTACGAAAGTGAGTACATCTTTTCAACATTTATCACACCTATTGTCTTGGAGACTTTGATGATACTTGTTCCCTTGAGGACGTTGGTGATCGTTGTATTGAGGTGTTGGATGCCATCACTTGCTGAGATTACGGCTTGATGATGCTATTTTTATAAAGCATTGAATGCCATATTGTGAGACATTTGAGGCTCTGTGAGTTGGGGATGTGATATTATGATGACGTTAGAGATTGTACATGGTGGGCGTACCTCCATGGACCTTTCCTTTGAGTTACGACAATTGGAAGAGGGGTATAGGGCAGAGGAGGGATATATAGGAATTAGGATTAGCCTTCCATAGATCCTTCCTATTGGGCTTATCTGTACAGGAGGAGGAAAGTACACATGACTTGTTACTTCATGGTGTGCATTTACTTCTCTCCACTTATTTTATTTAGTTTACCCCTGGTCGTATGGGAGGCCTACGGGTTAGTGTATTTTCTGTGTATGCCACCATTCTTATGGGGGATTTTGCAGTGTTAATTTACTTTCTCTATTTAGTATATAATTATCGTTACTGTATATATGTGAGACTACTTTGCTATGTGAGATATCTGTGCGACACATCATTTTACTATTTATTCTATTCCCACTTTGAGGTTATCAGTATACCGTCCATGCTCTCTCCTTATCTACTTAGCCATCTCTTGATTATTTACTATTGTTGTTTATACATATCATTGGAAGGATTTAGAGTATATTCTCTTCTTTTGCCTAATATTCTGTGCTGATGTTTTAGCTAGCGAAGACATGTCTATTTATTTATTTTATTCCTATCTGAGTAGCTAGCTTCCATGTTGTATCATTTGCGTCCGGTACCTTACCTTCTTGTATTCCATTATCTAATGCTTTTATGATTGTTATATGCCTAGTTAGACCTCAAAGCCTACTGGGTATGAGTTGCTTCAGTGGCTTGTACTCATACTACACTTGTTCCCATGGTGCAGATCTAAGTACTATTGCGCAACACTGATTTTTTGGATTGTCATTCGTGCTTACTTCTATTGCTTCAGAGATATAGGGTGAGCTTGACGTCCAGCTATCCCAGCTCTCTCTCTTGGGATAGGACTTGTCTCTTTTGTACTTTCCGAGACATACTTATAGAAGATTTTTTTGTATACTCTGTACTTAGAGGATCTTTTTTAGTTACACTAATACCGGGTTTTGGGAGTTTATTGATTCTGTTATTAGATTCCGCTATTTTTTTCATGTCCCTTTTCCTTTATACGTTGTTATTATACTTGTGTATTCCTCTATTGTTGATGGTAGCCCTCCCCTTTAGCTTCAGTCTATAGGGTTGGTTCTCCTACTGATGGGATAGTAGGTGCCATCATGATCCGAGAAATTAGGTCGTGACACAGACGTTCTACATAGAGATACTATTGCTCGGCCTAAGGGGAATCGATAAGAGATATTGTCGTTAGGGTGATTTTAGTAGTTCTAAATTTCCTGAGAGGTGTTAGGAAAAATATAGGAATCAACAGTAGGAATAAGCCATGAAGGGTAAGTCTATTCCATTTTAGGCCTCATTATAGTCACCGGACCGTGTTTAGGGTAGTCAATCCACTAGGGGAACATTTACTTGGTCTCTAGACCATGGTGGCCAGGGCAGTTCAGCTAGTGGTTTGGGTCGGGTCAGAGCCTAGGGTGATTATGAGTGTGGAGAGCTAGGGAATTTTTCTACAGAGTGTCCATAACATTGAGATGTTCATCCAGTAGTACAGACTATTTTGCACCTCAGTTGGGTATTATGTGTGAGCATTTACCTGCACTCTTGAGAGTAGCCATTTCTGTAAGAGAATTCTTAGTGGTGGATTGGATTGATGGGGCTTGTGTTGATACTATACAGTTGGACACCCGAGCTAATCTTGTAGCACTAGAGATGATAGATTTGACATAATAGTAGGCATGTGTTGATGCTCCCCTCATCATTTGGTTTGACTATTCTTCCAAAACCTTTACATTATCTGTGCCTGGTGTACCCCGGTCTGTGTGGCAGCGGTATAGATTTTTTCTTGTGTTTAGGCTAGTAGACTTATAGATGGTTTTTTTAGCTTACTTAGTTATGTTCATGATGTAAGCATTGCTCCTTCTATCCTTGAGTTTGTGCCAGTTGTTAAAGATTTTCCTGATGTTTCCCTTGATGATTTTCCTGGCCTCCCACTCGAGCGTGTTGTTGATTTTCCTATAGAGGTTGAGCCATGTACCAGGCCTATTTCTAGTGCACCTTATCATATGGCTCTGATAGAGCTCCGGGAGCTTAGTACTTAGCTTTAGGACTTTTTTCCTAAGGGTTTTATCCATCCTATATTTTCCCCATGGGGTGCTACAGTGTTTTAAAAATAAGGACAGGACTATGCATATGTACATTGATTATAGGTAGATGAATAAGTTAACAATTAAGAATAAGTACCCTCTACCACGGATTGGTGATCTTTTTTACCAGCTCCAGGGTGCTACCATGTTCTTAAAGATTTACTTGAGGTCAGGGTACAATCAGTTGAGATTTGGGCTGAGCATATCCTGAAGACTGATTTCCGGATTAGGTATGGGCATTATAAGTTTTTTCTTATGTCATTTGGGCTGACTAATGCCCCATCCGCATTCATAGATCTTATAAGCAGAGTTTTCAGACTCTAATTGGATTCCTTTGTGACTATGTTCATCGATAACATCCTAGTTTACTCCCTCCATCAGAAGCATCATAAGGAGCACCTAAGTATTATACTTTAGACCTTGAAGACGTAGAGGCTCTATGCCAAGTTCTCAAAGTATGAGTTTTGGTTGGAAATTATAGCTTTCTTCGGGCATGTTGTGTCTGTAGCAGGTATTAGCATGGATCCAACGAAGGTTGCTGCAGGCCGAGATTGTCCTCGACCTACTACCCCCTCTGAGGTTTGTAGTTTTGTTAGGTTAGCTGGGTAGTACGGGAGATTCGTGCAGGACTTTTCATCTATAGTATCTTCCATGAATAGATTGACCCATAAGGATGTTCCATTCCAGTGGTCTAAGGAATATGACTCTAGTTTTTTGAGACTGAATGAGTTCCTCACTTCAAGCGCCAATATTGTCACATCCAATCAAGGTCCAACCATACATTGTTTACTGTGATGCTTCAGGTGTGGTTTTAGGGTGTGTATTAATGGAATAGGCTAGAATCATTGCATATGATTTACGTTAGCTTAAGGTTCATGAGTGACACTACCTCACCCATGATTTGGAGTTGGCGGCGGTAGTCTTCATGCTCATGATTTGGAGGAATTACCTTTATCGAGTTCATTATGAGATCTTCACTGACTACCGTAACTTGCACTATATATTGAGCTAGAGGGAGCTAGATCCAATAAAGAGGATATGGGTTGAGATTCTGAAGGACTACAATATCAACATATTTTACCATCCGAGAAGGGTGAATGTGATTGCAAACCCCTTGAGCTGGAAGACAATTAGCATGGGTAGCTTGGCTTTTATGTCAGTTTCAGAGAGACCACTAGCCTGTCATTATCTGATTTTTCAAATCATGATGGCACCTACCATACTACCCGTAGGAGAACTAACCCTATAGTCTAGAGTCGAAGAGGGACTACTATTTTAATTGCGGAAGTGTATCAAAAGTCAAGATAAAAATAATACTTTGCGAAAGTCTTAAAGAATAACATAAGCTACCCAAAATCCGGTATTAATGCCAAGCAAACTAATAAGTACAAAAATGATAAAAAATGAAGTAAGTGTAGTATAACTATGTCTTCGAAATAAAATGGAGATCAATAAAATATAAGTCCAAAGAGAATCAAGAACTCGCCAAGCTTACCCTGAATCTCTGATATGAATAAGATCCAAACGAACAGCTGTTTGTATTATGAACGGGAACTTGTACTCGGATCTACACATGTACAAGTGTAGTATGAGTACATGTCGCCGAAGCAACGCATACCTAGTAGGCTTTGAGGGCCCACTGAGCATATACCAATAATAAGAGCAGTAAATAACAGAGTATAAGAAAAATGGTCACAAAAGAAAATAGTATACTACGGGGAAACTAGCAACTCAAATGCGAATCAATTGTCAGATAGACTTATATCGCTAGCTAATCACATAACAGGATCACAGGTAGTGAAAAAAAATGTACCTAGCATCCTTGCAACAACTTATGTGAAATATAACACAATAAATGGGAATTAAAGAAGATAGGAGTAGAGCATGGTCAATATACCGTAACCTCAAGTGAAAGGATAAATAATTGAATAAGACTGTGTAAGGCACTAATCCCACATAACATGAAATAACAAGTAACTAATAAGGACAACTAAGCAATAATATGAATAATAACGTAGAGCAATTAAAGCTGGCAAGTACCCTAGAAGGAAGTGCAACGTACATCAAAAGAAACACGTTCACCACAGGCCTTACATCTCTGTCGGGGTACACTGAAGAAAACAAGTGCAGAAAGTAAACACAATACATGAACTGACCATCCTACATACACATCTCCTCCGGTACCCATAGGCCCAACAAGAAGAACCTATGGAAGGCTACCCTAAATTTCTCGGTGTATATATACCCCCTCACTTTATATACCCCTTCTCTGCATCATGTGGGAGCCCTGAGGCAGGTCCATGGGGGTGCATCACCACATAAAAATCTAATGTTATCATATCCTCACATCCCAAGTCATAGAGCCCTTAAGGTCTCAAGTCTTGCATCTTGTGCCTCATATTAATAATATCATCAAGCCCAGCTCGACCAGTTAATGTGTGTAAGCCTGTACATCATCGTATCTCAATAAAGTCATCAATAAATTGGGTGTCACCATGTGTCCATAACTAGTAGTGCCATAAGTGTCAAAAGATGTACTCACTACTATACGATGACGGACTTAAATCCCATCACTGTACTTATTGTCGATTTTGGGTCAGACTTAAGTGCCAACATTAGTTAGTCAAGTGCTAATTACCGGTGTCAGGGTGTAAATCCTGGGATAAAATAAGCAGAAATAGTGTTACGGGGTGCTCAATACCATGTCGAGTCTAAATTAGTAAAAAGGCTAATTACCTATATTATCATCAAGTATTCCACTTTCTCAGCTCATATCGTTATTCATCATCATTATCAAATTATGTCTTTAGCCTCTACGGCTCAAAATCAAGTGGTGATACCAACCCATCCCTAATGCACTCTTATCGGAGCCATAGGCCCATTCTCTCATGCCATGAATGCACAACAAGTCAATAGCATGCATATATATATATATATATATATATATTCATGAAATATCCACATCCTATTCCCTGCACAGGTGCCTCTAATCAAATGCTAAGTCTCGGGCCCATATCACTCAGGTACCAAGATATCAAAAC
>JBDJHY010160259.1:0-12624 GCA_039654485.1 Withania somnifera | reverse complement strand
AAACACTGCATAAAATGTGTATACAAATTATATAATTGTTGTATAAAATACACATATGAATATAATTGCATCTAATGGTTGAATAGAATGTGCATGCAAATCATATCATTATTGTATAGAATATTTATTTGTGTATACTGTGCATAGAAACTGCATCATTATTGTACAAAATATGTATTTGTATAGAATATGATGTGTATGGAAACTGTACCATTTTTATATAGAATATATATTTTTAGAGGATGTGTATAGAAACTATATCATCTTTATATAAAATTATATCTGTCACAATTACATATGTATAAAAAGTGTATCATTGCTATATACTCCCCTCCATCTCATTTATATTGTACTTTTTATTTTTTGAGAGTTAAACATTTTAAGTTTGACAGTAATTTTGCATATGAAAACTCAATTTTTTTGAAATAAAATGTATATGTTTGAAAACTATGTAAAAGGTATTATAAGCCACAGCTACCACTGAAAGTCTTTCTTAAATTCATCAAGGAAGATATATAAAAACTCTATGGTCAAAGTTAGACTTGTTTGAATCTTGAAATGAGAAAGGTGCCACATAAAATGGGACGGAAGAAGTATATGCTTTTAACACAATTGTATTATTGTATTTTCTAAAAAAAAAAAAGTCATATATGTATATGATTTTAACACAATGGTATAATTGCAATTCCTAAACAAAAGAGCCAAAAAAAAATTAAAAAAAGGGAAGTGAAAAAAAAATTAAAAGGAGGGAAAAAGAGAAAAAAAAAGAAAAACAATGAATAGAAAGTAATGATTTTTTAAAAATAATTACAATAAAAAAATTAAAATAAAATTTAAAAGCAAAAAAATAGAGAGAAATAAAGTGATAATTTTTTTAGAAACTAAAAGTTTCTTAAAACAACTTAAAAGAAAAAAAAAGGGAGGGGGGGGGGGGGACACAAGGAAAAAGCAAAAAAGAGAAGAAAAGAAAAAAAGGGGTGGGGACAAGTGGGTGGGAGGGACCACATGCATCAAGTATCATCGGGCTAAAACATGAAATTTTAATTTTATGGTTTTTTTAGTGGAAATAATTTGTTAAAATTGTGTATTTGTGTCATTTTCCTTTTATAAATCACGCAGCTAACGTTGTTTTTGTTAGCAGGTTCCGTGACCTAGAAAGTGGATAATAAGTAGCTTTCTCCTAATATCTCCTTCCCCGTCGGTCAGCCGGTTTAAGATACAACTTCTATCTCAGTCTTGTCTTGCGGCAAATATTTTCCTAGTGCCTTTTGTTCACAGAAGGTTTCATTTGTTGTAGGGAAGACGCTCAAATATTACTCCTCTTGGCCTCTCTTTGCATTTGCACACCATTTATGGTGTGGCTTGCAGCAGAGAAGGTATATCCTGGAGAGATTTTCTATTTTATGTTGTGCTCGGTGATGATGTTCTTATTGCCGATGAGCGTGTTGCACCAGTCTACGCCAATATGTTTCAAAAGCTTGGTGTGAAGATATCTTCTGTCAAGTCTCTTTGTTCCTCTACTATTTGTGCAGAGTTTTCCAGAAGATTTCTTGTGGATGAGCTCCGCCGAGATCTGTCACCGGTCTCGATTAGGTGTCTCATGAATTCTTTCTCCCCATTAGGCCTTTATGGCCTTACCCGTCAGTATGACATTAAGCGATTTTACACTTTCTATTGTATCGAAGGAATGGGCTATAGAAGTTTTTCTTGTTTATCCATTAAGAGTTCTCCCACGACGGAGAGACGATTTTGGATATTCAATAAGATTCGACTACCAGTTTCCTGGTGGCTCGGTCGAGGTCAAAGTTGACATAATATGACGGATGACGCCTCTTGATCCAGAGGGCGATTGGGAGAAACGTGAGGCTTGTGCTCTAGATAATACTAGGACCGCCACTGGGGAAGAGTTGCTGGAGAGGCTCTATACCTTTTTAGAGGATCTTAATCGGGGTGGAGCTCATTCCCAAACTGTACATTGATAAAAAAAAAGTGTTAAAAAGAGGATGATATCCCGATGAACACTCAGAGACATAGGAAAGAGGGAAGCTACTCGCCCTTCTGAATGAAGAATAGGTCCAGTCCAGGGGACAAATCAATAGGAAAGGCAGAAAAGACTGCGCCAAAAAAATTAGTGTTTTATTATATTATTCTAAAAAAATCAAAGAACCTAATGGATCGAACTTGAACTCCGGGTGATTAGATTTCCCCCATGGGTCACTCTGACGTAGAGGGCCCTGAGAAGCGTAGCCATCCAGTAACTGATCCTTTAGTAGGTGATGGGGCCCCCTCGGCAAGACTTTCTTTCTGCTTTGATGCATGATAGAGGTAGCCGAATTAGGATATCACTACTGGCATGGGTTACACAGGAAATAGCGATCCTAAATAAAGAAGTGTTGGCCCCAAATTTCTTCTCAACCTAATTTAAGACCTACTTCAAAAAAGCAGCTTGATCCAAATCCCTCGCTCCAGCATGGCGTAGTATCGTATCTTAAAGCAGCTATTAGCCAAAATCTCGAATACCTATTTAATCGGCATAACTTTTATCTCCCCCCCTCCTATTTTTTTTCCAGATTTTTCATATAATCAAAATAGGGGTAGTGCATATTGTGAGATGTATTTTTGGTGTCCAAGTTCTACCATATGTTCAAAAGATTTTTCATTGGCATGTTTTGATGATCATTGCCCAATGGTCTGCCATAGTAATTTCAAATATATATCGCAATATCACCTTCGATGAAAACATGTTGTATAGTCTCCGTTTCAGGGACATAGCAGCAACTGCAATTGGTAGTTAACTGACTATGGTTACTTTTATTCTTGTTCAGTACTTCATCAAATGGGATCCTTCCCTTTAGGATTCTTCAGGTGATAAAGGAAATCTTAAAAGGTATGTGTCTGTTCCAGCATTTTTTCATGGCCAAGATATTGCATACATCTTACATTTTTTTTGTTCCAACTCCTACTTCATCAATGGGGTAACTCAAATTATCCCAAGATACCTAATAATGTTTTGTCTTTTCACTGGAAGATCCCCAAAGAAACCTGAAAAAATACTTCTCAATTAGAGACAAAGTCCCTTTTGGAGGGCACAAAGAAACCAGAATATGGATAGGAATAGCTTGTAAAACATGCTTAATTAAACTCATTCTTCCACAAAAAAAAAAAAACTTACCTTGCCAACCCCTCAATCTTTTCACAATTTGTGAAATTATGTCATCAAAGTAATACAACCTCTTCCTACCTATATAGAGAGGGCAACCTGAAAGGAAAAGATTTATCTAAAAAATAAGTGATTTGCCTAATTCTATTGACCCTATAGGTGGAAACTTTAGAGGTAGTAAGGAAGGAGCTCTTCTTATCATTAACAAGTTGACCTGAGCATTTTTCAACATTTTTTAGAACTTTCATAATGAGCTTAATAGAACCAGAGTTACCACTACTAAAAATAATAACATCATTAGCATAAGCAAGATGGTTAATACAAGGACCACTCTTGTTCATAGAAAAAGGAATAAAGTTGGCATTAATGACTAAGTTATTAAGCATTTTAGAGAAGACCTCAACAACTATGATAAACAAGGAAGAAGAAAGGGAATCCTCTTGTTTCAAACCTTGTCTATAATTTAAAAAGCTAGTCCTAGTACCATTAATGTATTAAGAAAGTTTGGTTGTTCTGATTTCTTTGTTAACATGATTTGGAGAAACATTTCAGGTGTCTATTATGGTATGGAATTGAAAGAGCAAGAATAGAACCATTATAGCTTGTCCTATCATCCGCGATGAGCTTCTTTTATTCGTTAGTATGGGGTAGGTAGAGTCCTTTGCTCGTATGCTTGTCATTACTATAGTCGCACCAGTCTTCCTTCCTTTTTAGTGCACATGAAATGAAAACCCCAACAGAGATTACCCACACGGTGATCAAAACTCTTCCTTCTCTGCTTCACTGTCAATTGATTGGCGCATGAACAAAGCCAGAGCATGTATATGACAATCAAACAAGGTTTTGCCAACTGCATATGATAGGAAAAAGAAAACTTGATTAGATAGTTTGTGTGGGGCATTTCCCACCTCGCCTTTGATCTTTCCCTTGCCGTGTAGGCAAAGCTAGAAGAGTATCATTGGCCTGACAGCTGACAAGCAAACCTTCCATTCTTATGTTTACATCACTTCTCTCTTTTCCGCATTGATCGGAAAAAGGTTTCAAATGAGCATCCCATGGGGCAGCCATAGCTTGAACCTTTCTTCTCGCAGTCAGCTATATAACTCAGGCAGCAAATGTTCGAGTAGGATGACGCTTAGTCTTCCTCGTCTCTTTCGGGTGGGCGGCGGGAATAACTCTTCTAGCATCAGCATGGATTGACCAGAGACTGGGAGTAGTCGTTATTTTTTTCCATAGTAATCATCCAGCAAGAAAGGGAAATACCACTTAGCGCAGTGGAATAAGAAAGATCTCTTTAAAAGCCGCCAGCAAGCTGTATATCTTTCTTCTCTTCAGGGGAGGTTAATCATAAGAAAGTGACTCCCCAGAGTCTACAGAACCAGGATGGCGCGCAGAATGAGCGCAACCTCGGGCTCGGGAGTCTCGGGAATGGGCGGTTGTGTCCCTTTTGAAGAAGGGTAAAAAGGGTCAAACGAGAATCCTTTTTAAAAATACCAATGACCAAAATGGAATTAATGGTTCTATTATGGAAGTTGGGATCCCACACGCTGGGTTAATCATAAGGTCTTATACAATTTGATGTTGGATGATTTTGACCGGTGTAGCTTCTAGCAAAATGGGAGCAGCATAAACCGTGAAAACGGCTGCTGTCGTAAAGTTTCATTCTTCGAGGAGTCCTTCCTATTTTTTCTCCCATGCTTTCCGTTGGTCAACAACCAATGAACCGAACGCAATGCCCGTCTTCCAAATAAAAAAAAAGGGCGCGTCTAAACGGTAGGTAGCTGTTTAGTTTATTATTTTTATTTCACTTAAAATAATATTGAAGATTGTAAAAGTAAAATCTATAAAATTTAATTTTTTTAAAAAAGAAGAAGAAAGAACTATCTACTTTTTATCATAAATGTTTTAAAACTTTGAATTAAACAACCCAAATCTTCATATTGATACTAAAGTTTTTACAACCGCATCCAAGGTAAATTCATTACAAATTTGGCTATCAACTTCTTAACTAGAATTAATCGTACTTTTATAGACATTAATATTATAATATAAAGTTAAACGATTAATATCTTTTAAGAATACTACACTACAAATAATCAGTATGTAAGAACTGTTAGAAATTTAAGATGAATAACAGAGAAATTATGGCTTTGAGGCATAAAATATCACTATCTTTCAAGAGTTATTGCATTTATATTTTTAAGGAATTATAAAAAATTCTCTATAAAATACAACTATTGCATTTATATTTTTAAGGGATTATAAAATATTCTCTATAAAATACAACAAAGCTAAGAACGTATTTGTAAATTGAATACGCTACTCCCGAGTTCTCTTCATATATGTTCCACACAATGATCGAAAGGAAAATCGAAGGGTTATAATTTATGTTTATTTTACCGTCACTCTATGACAGAGGAAAAACTCATGGCAAAAAGATTTGACAGCATTTGAGTTTGACAAGGATTCCAAAGAAAACAAGGTTATAATTATGTCAAGCATGACAGCAACATCCTCAAAAGCCACGGGTACATGTATTAATCTTGATGAACTTGGGCCGAATCATGGGATGAGTGGAGAAAAATTATACTCCATATTTACAGTATTTTTCTTTTTTTGTGTTCATGCTCGCTTTCACGCATGATTCCATCAAGTATCTGCTACGTTTCACCAATATAGATATCTGAAATAATTTATTTAGAACTTTAAATGTAAAAGGCTATATGTCAAACAGAGGTTTCAACCTAACTAATTTCATGGTTAAAATAAACACGGAGTCAAAATTTTCGCTAAGGTGTATCAGAATATAAAGAAGTAAATTCACTAGAAGTATATATATATATATATATATATATATATATAAATATTTTAAAACTAACTCTTTCGGTCGACACCCCTCAATTGGATGTGGCTCCGCCGCTGCTTACACAAAATAATTACATTTACATAGCCCAAGAAAATTAACTTGCATAGACCAGATTTTACTCGTTATATACATTATACAACTTTATACATCTTTATATATTTATTATATATAAATTTATAAATTTGTATAAACATATATAAAAGTATAAAGGATGTGTATACACGCTTTTAAGCTATTATACAAATACTTTAATATTATTATATGCCTTTTACATAATTATACAAAGCTGAACAAGAATCCTTGTTTCTTTAAATTCGAGCTGAAAAACTGGACTTCCACTACCTTAATAGTCACAGTTGCAACAATCTAAACCAAAAATTAGAAAAATACCAAGCAGGAGAAGGAATTTTTTTGACTGAAAGCCAGAACGTCAATAACTTAAATTTTTGGAAACAAATATAATTTGTGCTGTTGGCACTTCGCTGTTGCCAAAAGTTTGTGCTACATAATATAATTTGATCAAATAGTAAATAGTTTTTTCCATAAAATAAACTTTTATAGTAAAATTACTTAGGAGGAAAATACTTTGTTGAAAGTTGCGAGCATACTTTTAATATTCGTGAGTTTAATTTGAATTATAATTCTTATCAGGTTTTGTATTGAAATCTATTCTTTTAGATTGGATTTGGAATTAAAAAAATGCACGAGGCAACTACTACGTAGCGAAACTTTTGGGAAGTGACAGATTCTTTTTGATCATTTTTCTAGATTTAAAGTACTTAGCCGAAAAAAAAGAAAATGTGTTTTCAAGTTGTCACATAACAATTTTTCTGTTGCTACATTCTCCTTGTAATTAGAGGTGGCAATTTCAGTCCATTTTATCTTCATTTTAATGAGTTGGATCGTAAATATAGGCTTTGAACTTTTTAAACCCATGATAATCTGGACAGATAAAGATACCCAAACTCATATAGCTTGTTTACATAGTTACCCTTTAAAATATAAATTAGTTATTTTCTCCAAAATTCGAGTGGGGTCTGTGTCTAATGTTATAATCTTGAGTTAGAATAAAGATTTTGTAGCAGGGATTGAGTGCGAATCAGGTTCAAGTGTCAGTATCTAAATCAGGCTTTGGTTCTCGACTCTCAAATCGGGATTAGGTGTTATGAGCTGAATCAGGAAAGGAGTCGGAGTTAGGTGCCAGTCTCGGGGGCGAGAGTGGAGTTGCATTTCAGGTTTCGAGTTGAGATTGGATCTTGGTTCTCGAATCAGGGTCGGGTCTCAGGTTCCGAGCTAAGATTGGGTCTTAGCTCTCGAGTCGGGGCTCGAGTTTTGAATCCTAAGTCGGAGTCAGTTCTTAGGTCCCGAGCCGTGGTCAGCTCTAGGTTCCCCAATTGGGGGTCAAGTCCTTGGTCTCGAGCCAAGTTCGAGTTTCAAAGATCGAGTTTGGACCGGGTCTCGAATAGCGGTCACGTCTTCTGTCTTGAGCCTCAAAGTGGGTCCATTCTCAAACGGGATTGGGTCTCAGGTTCCAAGTCGGTGGGCCTTGGCTCGAATTAGGGGTCGGGTCTCGAAACTCGAGTTTGGGGTTCAGTCTTAGGTCTCAAGCTGGGTTTGAGTCTCAAAACTGAGCTCGAGTCAATATTGGGTCTCATGTTTTTAAATCGAGATTGGGTTTCAAGTCTCAAATCGGGGTTGGGTCTTGAGTCTCGAACCAGGGTCAAGTTTCGAATCCCAAGCAAAGGGTCAAGTCTTGAGTCCCGAGTTGGGGGTTGAGTCTTGGTTCCCAAGTTGGGATTGGGTCTCAATTCCTGAGCCGGGGTTTGGTTTTTGATCTCAAGTCGGGATCGAGTCTTGAGTCTCAAGTCTCGATTTAGAATAGGATTAGGGTCCTAAGTGGGGGGTCGGGTCTCAAGTCGAGATGAGTCCTTGGTTCAAGTCTAGACTTGGGATAAGATTTCGGGTCCTAAGTCGGGGGTCGGGTCTCAAGACGAATTCAGATCTCAGGTCCGGATTCGGGATCAAATCTATGATCTCAAGTTAGGACCGAAGTGTGGAATCAGGTCGATGTTGGGTCTCGGTCCTGTCTCAAGTTTGCGCCGCGTGTCGAGATTTAGGTCGGGGTCGAGCTCTTAATTGAGGTAGGGTGTTGGGACCCGAATCGGAGGTGTAATCGAGGGAGATCCATTAGGATTGAAATATTCAAATATTTTTGAGGATTGAAAATTACTTAAAAATTAGTTTGATCAACTTTTAAGCTAAGTCAATCACTCTAAAAAGATATAAAGTTTGACTAATATTTAAGATATATTTTTTAATTATATTAAAAAATCCCGCAACTTATAATATTTTTAAATAGTTTATAAGTATTTAAATTTTAATTTTAAATTTAGCTTTAAAAATTACTGGTTGATTTTAAGAAATGAAAGGAGTATCAAAATAAGAAGGGCGGGGACGTGGGGCGGCGGGGGCGGTTGAAAGAGATAAAAGGATTAGAAAAAACAGAGAGGGAATATCTATTTTTTTCTAAAATAAAAGCTAACCCCTAAACAAACCTATTTGTTTCACTAAAAACACTTGTCTGCTATACCTCTTCTTTGCTCTGTTACAATTCTCTCCCCCGCCCCCCGCCCTCCCCACAACTAGCCTTTATTTGCGCTATACTTATCAATTGCTCTCAGAAGAAAAGGAAGATAGTGAGGGAATGCTGAGGCTAAGTAACACTCTCCCAACAGTTTCTGCCCATAAGAGAACCAGTTTTGCATCTACAATTTTAGCTCTAGATAGTGCCTTCTTTGGCAGTATGCTTAAAAATCAAACCTTTTTGCTCTCATCATCACAGCAAGTTCTGACCAGCTCTGCTATAGTGTCTTGCAAAGCTTCATTGGAAGTTGTGCAGGACTCATCCAGGTGCCTTTCTTGATATTTTATTTTAAATTTTTTTTGGAAGTTTTTGATTAATTTGATATGGGGTTTAGTCAAGTATCTTTAAAGTTTGTATCTTTAATATACTATCTTGTAAATGAATTGATAAATTTCGAGCTTTTGTTTAATTTGATATGGGGTTGCTCAAGAATCTTTAAAGTTTGTGTCTTTGAATGTATTAGTGGTTAGTTCTTGGTGAAAATTGGATATAATTGCTGTTGTGAATTTATTTTTATTGGTTTCTGTAATATGGGGTTGCTCAAGAATCTGTGAAGTTTGTATCTTTAATACATTATTGGTTGTTTCTTGGAGTAAATTGCATATAATCGCTGCTGGGAATTGATTTTGATGGGTTTTTTTTGCGGAGTTGATTTCTCAAACAGTCATAAGGCTAATTGTGGTTATTGTAAAGTCACTTTCTTGGAAATCAAGAAGAAAGGCGACTTTGTGATATAATTACTATTAGTTGAGTGATCATCTAAAAAATCAACTTGTTTTTGGTGGGGTGGTGCTAATTGAAGTTGACGCTTTATTTGCCCGGCTTGTCTTGGATTGTATGGAAATTGATGTGTTCGTATTTCTTTTTGAGATCTTACACATTTTCTGGCTACTTCTTGCTCTTGGTAGTTTATATGTTATTGTGCTCTTCATGAGCATTGGTAAGGAAAAGGTTTCACTGTTCATATTGTTTCAAATGCTTTTTATATGGTTCGTCGAATTTCTAGTGCAAGTATATACTTTATTTTATTATTGTTAATGGTGCTAAGGAGTGTGTCAATTGTCAAATTTGATGCAGTGGTTCAGCAGTCCATGGACTATCGGAAACGGTTGTGGGTGTTTTGGGAGGAGGGCAGCTGGGCCGCATGCTGTGTGAAGCGGCATCCCAAATGGCAATCAAAGTGATTGTCTTGGACCCAATGGAGAATTGTCCTGCTAGTGCGCTAGCACATCAACATGTGGTGGGAAGCTATGATGACAGTGCCACAGTTGAAGAATTTGGGAAAAGGTTTAGTATTTATTAATCATATATTTATGGATTTTGATATTTGAAACAAGCTAATTTAAATGTTATAGCAGGTGTGGAGTACTAACTGTTGAGATTGAGCATGTTGACGTTGCCACGCTTGAGAAGCTTGAGCAACAAGGTTTGGATTGCCAACCCAAGGCTTCTACAATTCGCATAATACAGGTTAGTCTTTTAATATTTCAGTTATATGAAAGAATGATAATTGCTCTGCAAGGCTTAAGATTATCTCATTGGTTACTCATACTAACAGCAATTGTTTGAGTGGTTCATTTATGTTTTCTTGTAACAGGATAAATATCTTCAGAAGGTCCACTTTTCTCGTCATGGTATTCCACTTCCTAAGTTTATGCAGGTTCGCATGTGGTGGCAAGGATTGTACTTTTATTTATCTTCCCCATTTGATGTTAATTTGATAATTCTCACTTATCCGGGAAATACAACACAAACAGATTGATAACCTCGAAAGTGCTAGGCGAGCAGGGGACCTCTTTGGTTATCCTCTTATGCTAAAGAGCAGGAGGTTGGCATATGATGGGCGTGGCAATACTGTTGCTAAAAGTGAGGAGCAGCTTTCCGCTGCTGTTAATGGTACTATACCATCTGAACAAATTTGCTAAGTATTTCCGTTGCTTCTTAAATTTTTTATCCAAGTGCGAAAATAAAGCTTTAGGAGAAGAAATGATTAGATAAATAGTTTCCACGAGTTTCTAATTTAAGCTGTGTTTAAATTGCGAAGAAGTCACATGGAGATTTATTTACACATTTTATGGGCTTTATTTTGAAATGATACTTTCTCAGGGGAACATCATCTGTTAATAATAGTTGGGAAGCTTCTTTGGTTAAGAATCAAAATTATTCACTTTTTCTATCTGTGGGAATGTATGACACCCTACTTCGTTAATTTGTTTAGTTAAGAAGCTTAATCCAGGCCATAATAATATGTGTTGCAATTTAATTTTCAGCTCTTGGAGGATATGATCGTGGGTTATATGTTGAGAAATGGGCTCCATTTGTGAAGGTTAGAATTTGCATTGTTAAGCAGGGCATTATATATTCATTTACAGATCACTTTCTACAATATAGAATAGAACTCTATTTGTCTTTGCTTTATGAAATTATACAAGGAATCATATTAATCTGGTGCTATTTATACCAAGACATTATGTTAGTCAGATCTCGACACCATTATGTTGAAGCTCAGAGTCAACGAGACAACCGGTCTCTCCTTATTTCGGAAGGCATCATTAGCTTTACATAGATTTGAAGCAGGTTTTGCCTTTGGAATTCTGGACGGGAAACCTACCTTCTTGAAATATGAGATGTTCAAGGCAAACTGAAAATTCACATGAAATCAATGAAAAAACATCAAATTGTAGGTTGATTTGATTTGTTTGGTACATTCATATACAAGTCATCTGGGCTCTGGGAATTACTTTTGGGTTTTTTTTTTGAGGATTAATACATGTTGAAAAGAGGACCTTCAATCTTTATATATATCTTCTAAAGTGAATTGGAAGTTATCCGTGTTGAATGGCTATTTGCAATTAGCCCATTAATCTAATAGTGAAAGGCTTTGAGCTTAATAAGTTCGAGAAAGAGAAGTTTCACATTACTCCAATGGTTTTGGGCTTAAGGAGTTCGAGAATCTAAGTTTGCCAATGCTCCTGTTTCAGCAATTTTGTTTTTCAATACATATAACATCAGCTTAAAGGTTAATATATTTACTCCTGTTTAGCATTCTTTGGACTTATTACTATTTAGACTGGACGTTTTCGTTATACCTGGGAGGTCATTTAAAAAAAAAAATCATGTGAAGAAATCACCACCTTTTGCTACTGCTTAGGCTGTAATTGTCCTGTGTTTTCTAACTTATTAAGGTTTTGATGGATAATTAAGAACCTCATTTCTTTTTATTCCAGGAGCTTTCTGTGATTGTGGCTAGGGGCAGGGATAGTTCAATTGCATGTTACCCTGCTGTAGAAACTATTCACAGGTTTGATTGTGCTTCTTTTTCTGACACATTCACCATTCCTTGTATCCATTGTGTTAGTATGGACTTTTTCAGAAGTTTGACTGTGCCGTCATCGGTTACTGGATTTTGTGTTTTGACAGGGATAACATTTGTCATATTGTTAAGTCACCTGCTAATGTATCTTGGAAGATTATGAAGCTTGCAACAGATGTCGCACACAGAGCTGTTAGTTCATTAGAAGGTGCAGGAGTGTTTGCTGTTGAGTTGTTTCTGACAGAGGATGGTCAGGTTGTCTGTCATTTTCCACACTTATTTGGTGTACTTTTTTTTTTAATTAATGAACTCTATCAGTTTATATATTTACAGATTTCTTCAAAAGTATTGACAATTTTAGAACTTAACCCATCTGCAATTACGAGCTTCTTGCAGATTTTACTAAATGAAGTAGCTCCGAGACCTCATAATAGTGGGCATCACACCATTGAGGCTTGCTTCATTTCTCAATTTGAGCAGCATTTGCGGGCTGTCATTGGCCTTCCACTTGGTGATCCATCAATGAAAACTCCTGCCGCAATCATGTATAACATATTGGGGGAAGACGACGTAATCTATCTTCCTTAGTAATTTTTCGTCCCCCACAATTTTGCTGAGATTTTGTAAATGCTAATTTCTGA
>JBDJHY010160258.1:0-22349 GCA_039654485.1 Withania somnifera | reverse complement strand
TATGATTAGTGGGGTTTGGCTGAGCTGGAGCATTGGCATGTTCCCTTACTTCATTCTGAGTTTTCAGATACTAACCATTGTGGATTTTGTTTACCATGTTTAGTTCTTATAGACCTGTACTTGTATGTCTAATACCTTACCTTTCTACTTATTTATTAGTCTTACTATTTCTTTACTGTTATTGACCCGTTTTACTTTCTTGCTTTATTACTCGCACTTAATTTAGCCTCGGCCTATGATGTGTACTAGGTACCTTGTTTGGTAATCATGCTGTATTTTTGTACCTTTTTCCATAGTGCAAATACCAGTAAGGGTTATAGGAGACGCCATGATCGTGCAGAGTAGATTTAGCTGATTACGGAGATTACTGTGAGCTTTGCCATTTGAGATGATTGTGGTTTCCTTGATTCTAGCTTACTTTACTTGGTTTACAACAGGCCCTGTATCGTATTATCTTTTGTAGAAGTTACTTTGTATTTTTGTAGCTTATGGTTATTCTATATAGTAGCTCTATATGCCACTGAAACCAAGTTTTTGGATTTTGGTTATGTATGATTTCCTTCTGGCTTCCGTTCTTTATGTATTGTTTATGCCTTTATTTGCTGCATTAGAGGTTTTGAAAGTTTCTATCCCATTGTGCATAGCTCCATGCTATAAGTTTAGGCTTGTCTATAAGAGGGTTATAGAAGGCATCATAACCTGAGATTTTGGATCGTGAAAGTTTTTCCAATGAAAGGCATTATAAGATTTGGTTGAAGGAGAAAGATTACCCCTAGGCTTATTGATTCATATGATATCATGGAGCAAATTAATGAAGTTTCCTATAGGTTAACCCTACCAATAAAGTTATCCACTATTTATCCAATGTTTTATTTTTGTATGCTTCATTGTTATATTCTACATCCCTCCCATGTACTTCATTTTGGGTCAGTTTAGCTAGACAATTGATTGTCTTATGTGGAGCATCCTATGTCTATTATTGACAGGGATATGAGACAGCTCAAGTCTAGAGATATTCCAGTTGTAATGGTTTGTTGGACTCACCGCCTAGTCAAGGAAGCTACCTGGAGACAAAGAGGGATATCTGAGCCCAATACTCTTATTTGTTTGACCTTTCTGGTACTCCTTTTGTTCCTTAAGTTTTACAGATGAAAGTTCCTAAAGTGGGGGATGTTGTGATGAACCTCAAGATATTTTTCATGTTTTGTGATTCTCTCATACATAGAGCGTTACTGTAACTTCTCAAGTCGCTTATGACTTTTTGGGATCGATAGGTTAGGTCCCTGCAAGTTGTTATAGTTTAATTCCTTTATAATTAAAGCTTCTTCTGGACATACCAAACTTATATAATCCCGAATGTCATTTCGTCTTCTCCTCGAAGCATCACTTACATGAATATTTCATATATGGATTGTCTAAATTAGACTCCGTTTCCATCCTGTGTGCTTTTTGAAAATTTCTAAAAAAGAATCGGCCGTATATATTTCCTTCTTCAGACTCGGTCAGTCGTATATAAAAGACTTGGACAATTAGTGGCCTTATATATACTTCCTTCTTCACGAAGGATTTCCATTATTGGCTTCAATCCAGCTTCTTTTCTTGATGTTTCAGAGCATTTTAAGATCTTCTTAAGGTGTATAATTAGGTTTTGATCTAAATAAACTTGTTACGATTGTTCTACGATTATTTTTTCTGGGTAATTCATTGTTTCTATGTTATATAAACTTCCGAGCTTATATCTTCCATTTCTATCATTAATTTGAGACCTATTTTGTACTATAGGATGTTTGAGCTGTGCTCTATGTGTTGGTATAAATATTTTCTCTTCCAAACTATTAAGGTTTACAGACCTATTTTTGGTTTGGATTTTGACCTCACCATTTATATAGCAATATGTATCTTGTTTTACTCGTCTTGACACGGGTATATATTTCTAGCCTCGTGCAATTTTGAGCTTCTTATGTGACTTTTTGGATATTCGGACATTTTCAGAATCAGGGTAGGCTAAGATCTACTCTCTTCAATCTAGGTATTAATGTAGTATATGTATGGTCAAGCACTAGCTCGGGGATGTAATTACTAGTCGGGTCCCAATTTGCTTATTCTCTAGGGATATGGCCTACTTAGCTGGCTTGTTGCTTAACTACTTACCTTTCGGCTATATCTCCCAACATGTGTGTTCAACATTAACTCTGGAATGTAGTGTGGCAAGTAGAGGAGTAACACTTTTGATGCATATTATTATACGCCAAATCTAGACCGCAGTGAGGTTGGGGAGGGGATTATACTAGTAATTAGAACTTAGTAGTTTCCACTGATTTAGGCTGGTGGCTTTAGAGATGATCTAGGTATGTTGACTATTTTTGTTTTACCTGAGATGTATTTGTGATTAGGGAATGTGTGGACCTTTAGACCATAGATAGCGGGGTATGCTATGCTTGATAGTTAGCTCTTTATGTAATGAACTTGTGCCTATACAAATCAGCTTTGATGGGTAGTTAGTAGCCTTGAGAGTGAGTTGTATCTGATTGGGCTATGGTAGCTCTTTGTTTTCCCCTATATGGGTGTGTACTTGGCCATTAATGGGCACCCTCTAGGTAGTTGTTGCATCTTTGGTGTGATTGCTTATGTCTTAGGACTATAGCTGGGCTAGGAGGGGATGTACCTTATTAATAGGGTTTAGTAGTTATCCTATGGATTTCCAGTTAGTAGCTCTAGACCTGTTTAGCTTATTGTTGATTCTGTTTTGCGGGCACGAATTAAACATTTTAAAAAGTAACTGGAATTTACAGTAATAATTGAAAATGATTTCATATATACTTATATCTTCCACAACTACACTCATGAGTAGTATGGAGCTAGTTTCTCACATTGTTTGAGACTATTTTCTGGCTATCACTGTTATTTTTTGGACATGGCCTACACGATGATAGTTGGGTCTTATTGAGATTGGGTTTTTCCTACATGGCTAGACTTGCACTTTCACTGTGATATGATATACGGGTTGAGCCTGAGTTTTAGAACTATTGACCTATGACTATACTATCGGAGGGCTTGTTATGAGGTTTCGCATACGAGTTCATGTCCCTCCATGGGCCCTATTAATCCAGCTCGCTATGCTTAGGGCATGATGCATAACCCAGGGGATATGGTTCCTCCTTTATTTGAGAATACCCTAGATAGGGAGAATACCGACATCTATTTACTTTTCGGGTACCCATTTGCATTGCATCCCTACCCATTAATTTGTATCCTTCAAGACATACGAGGTGGAGTTCCTGTTGGGCTACTTGGCTTCCTGGTTGTACCTACTGGTTGAATTCACCCATCGGCTTTGTTTGCTAGTAGACTTTGTTTTCCTTCCTGTCTCTAATTAGTAGTATCTGCACCTACTATTTTTATTGGTAGCTTAGCTTGTTGATGGTTTTGCAGTTTCTTATTAGCTCTTTCTTGTGATGTTCATGCAGGAGCTCCATGTACATTTTATGTCTGGTAATGAGTTTCTTGTGGCCCAGGTTTTGTGGGTAATACCATGATAGTAACCCCCTTTTATACTTGTGAGCTAGTACTGAACCCACTGGTAGTTGATCCTTCACTACACTTAGTAGCTATTACTGTAGTTATCCTATATCTTTTGTATATTATGTGCCACTATCCTAATTGAAATTAATTACTCTTTTCCTTACTAATTCGTTCTTTTTGTCAGTCGGCCTATGATGCCTACTGGGTACCCGTTCTTTTGGTACTCATGCTACAATTTTGTATCTCTTTGTGATGCAGACCTTAGTACGATCCAGCAGAGCAGACGTGATCTTGCGAGATAGCAGGAGTGGCTATATTTTGATGAGAAGTTGGCATCCTTTGTTGACCAGTTTTCCTTTTAGTACCAGAGTTATCCTAGTTGAGTCCTGGATAGATATTTGATGGTTTAGCCCTATCGTAGGTTGTATGTTTGTAATTTTTATATATAGATGCTCTATAGCCATGTTACCAGGTTTTGGGAGTTACTTTAAGTTTTGTATTTTTGTTTCCTATTTTTACTTCTCTCTTCATCTCCTTTCTTTTTGTTTTGGTTCTTAGTATTGGACCACTGCTACCTTCTCTAGGCCAGGGTTAGCCTCGCTTTCATGTAAGATTTAGACGCCATCATAACTTGATTTTGGGTCATGACATAATGGAAAATAACAAGACTAATAGATTGTTTGAGTTTCTTTTAACCAACATACATGTTATCCTATGATCTCCAAAGTGAAAATGACAAGACTAATAGATTGTTTGAGTTTCTTTTAACCAACATACATGTTATCCTAGGATCTCCAAAGTGCTGACCCATATTTGGAGAACTGTGAAATACTTACCAAGTTATAGAACTACATGTAGTGAATCTACTAAACTGAGCTTGTTTGATAGGGGTGTCACTCTCTACTAGCAAGTGAAGACCTTATCCGACGGTGACATGTAATTATGGGTTTTGGGTAGCACTCTTTATTGGAAGGTAGCCCGATTCCACTAGAAACTGAATAATCCTCCTAAAAACAGGTACTACTAATGGCTCAAAATAATTTACTATAAAATGTGGAGTATAATAATGGTCCAATAATATATTGTTCTGAGTTTCTGAAATGATGAAACTAGTGATGCTAACTTAATTCTAAGTCTGTAATCATTGAATCAAATTACTTTATAAATCTATAAAATGTCGTAGCTTTACATGGTAATATAGAAATTTCATGGAATAATTATCATGTGAAGTTATTAATTATAATTAACATGCCGAGATGGAAAATCGTGTAAGAACTCATGTTTAGGAAAAACCCTAGCCCATAGAAATCAGAAATTTAATTTAAAAACTGTAATTTTGGACATGAGGGTGGAAGAAAAACCTCATTGAACACTAACAAACCTGTTAAGTGAAGATTCTGAGTGAGAACTGTCTAAGAAATGCCCTTGAACTAATGAAATAGCTTAAAAAATTCTACCTATTAGTAGTTGCTCCAAAATAAGGAAAACATATTTTGCCTTTGAATTATCTGAACTGCAATAGATTTTCATGCGTTTAAAATTTGAAACAAGTACTCTTTTTAATTGGTGAATTTTCAAAGAACTGTATTGAAAATTATAAATTTATGTTGATTATCTTAAATGATAATTTTTATACACTATCAACTTTATGTAATATAAGTTTAATTATCAACATTTACTTTTCAATTAAATATTTATTTTGTAATTTTATTTCTAAATTATTATATCCTTGACTGAAACGTGGGATGCAAAATATAATTCGTCGAGTTCAATCCATACAGTGTACCTTGTCTTTTAGGTACCTTTTTCTTACGTCTATTTAGCAAGTGCGCCATTGGTAATTATTGCAAATTGTCAAACGGATAAAACATAAACAAAGAATAGGAGAATCCTCCAAAATTAGAAATATTTGGGAAAGAACCAAAATAAACTTAATATTGACTTAAATTACATTATGTAATTAGCATACCAATGTATAATTAAATTTAATTTGTTTTTTGATATCATTCAGATAATAAGTAAACTAGATGCATTTTTATTAGTTTAGGGACTTTTTTTAAAATAGTTAAGTAACAAAAGTTACATGATTCCATGTTCAAAAATAATAACTCATTCCCGATGAGTCAAAATTTAGAAGAAAAAAGTTATCTACCTTTAATAACCATCCAGGTCATTTTCGTATTTTCACAAGTTTATCTATATTTAGAACTTTTCTGTAGCTGCTCCAAGTAATTTATGACTTGCTGGCACCTATGCTTCGGTTCTCTGGTAATTTGTTTGGATTTTATCCTAGTTTTCATGTTTCCTTAACTTTGAAAATAGTTAATTTTAGTCAACATTCATTGAAGATGCTCTCAGAACTGACTTTTATAGTTTTGTAAGCCCCAAAGTGTGGTCTTTGGTCTATAAGAACTCTTGGTTGATATTTTAGGACTTTTCAATTGAGTTTTAGTTGTTAGATAGGATAGCAACAAGCTAGGAGCTGAAATCTTATCTTTGATCAACATTTGGAGATCGGAGCATAAAATTAAAAATCTGACGGTACCATCAACTTCAGAGCATTGAGTTTGGTTTAGTAGGTTTTTTGTTTTCGTTCCTGAGAGGTAGGCTAATTTTGGGTCCTGATTGGGTTTTTGATAAATTAGGCAAGTGTTAATCTTGGTCAACATTTCACAAAATGACCTTGGTTTGTCATTTCATAGATTCCATTGAGTCTGAAATGCCATTTTCAATTTGGTAGGATATTAAGTTTATTTTCATCAAGTTTCACACTCGTTTCGAGGGGTTTGGGTAGTTTCAGGTTTTGAATATTTTTCTTATTTTATGTTTGCTGATACGGGCCTTAGGCCTTCTTCGCATTTGCGGTAGGTGCTGTATTCGCAAAGGCATAAGGGATTTTCCTTTATGTACACGATAGGTTGGCCGAGTTTTCGAACGAGACCAGTATGGACCCGACTATATTCCTTCTCTTTGTTTGTACAGAGGCCATCGAGTTCACATAGGTTCAGGTTCAGGTCAGACAACATTTAAAGTGTGTTCCCGGTTTAGTAGGTAGGACCCCTGGCAGTATAAATAGGTTCTTCCTTATCTGATGCTCCTTAATTCTTGATTGTTCCTTCTATTTCTTGTTTTATTAAGATTGGACAACTCCTCTGTAAGATTGTGAAAGTTGGGTGCTTGCATCTTATTCATTTTTTCATCTTTATTTCACAAGTTTTTGGCTCCAATTCTCCTTAACTTCATTAGTTTAATTCCTTGTTTTCTTTTACTTTTTGGATTGTTTTGGGGCTTGTATGGGAACCCAATGTGCTCATACTTTGAGCATATTGTGCTAGAGTTAAGATGATTTCACCCCAACATTGTTTATGGAAATATGGATCTTGTTTTTATCGTATTGATGAGATCTTCTATTTTAATTGTAGGGCATTACTTGAAGACCTCTCGGAGAGATTATGGTTTAGTGTTTTGACGTGAGTGTGATTTTTGGCCTCCAGGTAATTTTTGGCTTACCATTTTCATACTTGGCTAGTATATGATATCAATATGGTGACTTCTACTTTTAGGATGGATTTTAGGTTTAACTACCCTCTCTTCCTAGTTGTTATGTATTTATTTTATGTTTCCATACTTAGTTTAGTTTCTTAGACTGGAATCCATGATTTTATCCTTAGATTTGGTGGTTGTTTCTTTATTTGCCTTAGTTTAGGTCGTTGTGCTAGTTTTTTGAACTATAACAACTCCTCAGGGTTGATTTTGAACTTTCTGGTAGCTTCAAATAGTTGGTATCCCCGTTTTTTAGTTGTATGTTAGAACATTTATGTTAATAGAGAATCTGATATTTTAAAAACTATTTTTTCATAGAAATAGAGTTTTAGAAGTTTTCATGATTTTGGATTTCATATGGATAATATGGACATGATTTAGACGCGGCCTGAATTTTGTCCCAACATTGACTTCTTGCACATAATTTAGTCTTTCTCCGAGTATGGGAACCTATTATAGATAGTTCACTTATTTTATTCTTGGCTTATGTACAGGAAAGGCATGGCATGATAATACAAATCGATTATCCCATGGGTTTTCACCATTATGGGATGGAATACAGTCTTAGAGGAAGAATATATAGTAGAGGTCAGGTATATGGTTCAATACCGTAATGTGTCATCTATTCATAAGACTTGAGTTTCAGAAGAGGAGTATCTGGTATTACAGAACATGTTATTCATACCTCCACTGTATTACTTACCACCACTCCCTATTATTTGTACTAACCGTACTTGTGGAGGGTGCTAATATGCTTTTGGCTACTAGATATATCCTCCATGCTTATAAGGGATGGTTGTATTTTATTTGATTGGTGTGTACTTAAGGGCTAATGGGGTTCAGTTAGTTTTTGGTAGTTCTTTACTTTCCTTTCCTATTTGGAACTCCTCTATGTATATGTGTAAGTTAGTGTTGTATTTCCATGTTTTCCTTGTAGCTTAATTCTACTTTATATTTATCTCGCTATTTTGTTGTTCTCTATGTTAAATACTTATATTCATTGGTAACTCTCTTTTTACTTAATTACATTTAGAATTGTAAAAATGGTCCTAAAGATCACGAGTCCTTGTATTACTCACAAAGTGTCATGTTTGAGTCATGCTACTATTCCAAGAAGAATGATGAGAAGTTGATCCTAAGAGCCATAATTTGAAGATTATGAATCTTGATATGAAAAATGGAATTCCAGAATGACTTTGATAAATTGTTGATTGTATGACTCTTGAACATCAAAGACCATGATTCGTGGTTTCTTTTGTAAAATTCATGGAGTTGTTGCTGAGACTGCTTTCCTGGTATGTTTTGGATATGATTTTCTGTGTCTATAAATATATTACTTAGGGTTTTGTTTTAGAGATTACACACTTTGGATATTATTTTGTGATTCTTAAAGATATCCATCTGTAATTTCTTGGGTTTTTAAAAATATTCAACCCGTTCATCTTTTAATTAACTACTTCATTAGTGTAAGTATTTTATTATAATTCATTTATTGATTCTTGATATTGTTACCGAAATAATGAGTACCTAAACACCACAACTAGGGTTGTGTGGACAATTATGAATTAACTAATCAGATTAAAGTTCTTAGTAATTATAGACCGGTGTGTATGCATGCATTGTTATTGTCATGCCTTAAATATGGATTGGATAAACTAGTACTATTGAACATATATGCTATACAGATGATCTATTATAGATGCTATCTCAAAAGACTATGTACCACCAACAACTGGTATGGATTATATATACATATACCATGACCTATGAATGGATAATATGTATATGAAGCCTCTAAAAACATATAAAACTATACAACTGCCAAACGGTCAGGACAAGGCACTACCATACCCATAGTATGCAAATAAATAAATAATAAAAAAGATTACTATCTCTAAACTAACTTCAATGTGGAGCTCACGAGCTACTATTGATACACAATAGTGCCTACTGAGGAGGTCTACAACTCTGTGTATAAGTTGACTCTGCATTTAAAAGAATGTAGCATCCCATGTCATAAGAGGGTCAGTACATATGAAACGTGTATTGTTATGAAGGAAAGAAGAATAAAAAGTAGAGGAAAGATAGCATAATGAAAGAACTAAAGCAGGAAGTAGTAGGTTGAATGAATACATGACATCTGACAAACAACCGCTTATCCTAGAGATAAGTTGGATATCTTGACAAGTTAAATGCAAAGAAAAAGAATAACTCAGGAGATGCTGGAGAAAGAAAAGATATACTTAGAGGATATTGAGAATAGAGTGGCACTAAGGAGAGGATCCTAAGGAAAGAAACTAGGGGTATGTGTATTGAACAAAGAGATGCAAACACTAAGTATTTCCATGCTCAATGGAAGATAAGAACCAAACATAATTCTATCAACTCTGTGTACCTCTGTGTGTACCGAGGCAGGTATAAGATTAATAGATCCAAGGAAATTTGAAGATAAATATATCATTGTGTTAAGAGGGTTTATGAGATCAAAAGAAGCTAGTTTGAAATCTTTGAACAATGTGAAAAGGGGTATGTCTTAGTATCCACCAAAAAATAATGCTCATCTAGGAGATTAATGATGAATAAATATTTGAAGCCATAAATTAAAAGCCTGAGGAGTAGGCACCAGGAGTAGATGGGTTTTCTATTTAATTGTTCACACATAACAGGGAGATAGTAGGTCGGATATAATCAAAGTTGTGAAGAATTTCTTTCATACAAGATAGTTGTACTCTACCAATAATGCTACTTGTATGCCACTGATTCCTTAAACAAAAGCTCCTACAAAAGTAAAGGACTACATGCCTATAAAATATTGTCTATCGTATACAAGATTATTTCTAAAGTTCTAACTAGGAGGTTGGAACTTTTTCTAGATGGTTTGATTAGAAAATACTAGTTTTATTTTATTAAAGGGAGAATATAGTTATCAACGTTGTGTTTAGTCATGAGGTTCTTACGTGTTATACTAAGAAAGGAATTTCTCCTAGGTGTGTGCTAAAAGTTGACTTGAGAAAAGCTTGTGATACATTAGAGTGGACATTCCTTGAGAAGCTGTTGGTGGCTTTGGATTTCCTTAGTAAATTGGTAAAGTGGATTATTCCATGTGTTATAACTTTCTCTTACTCCATGATGCTGAATGATGCTTTAACCAACTATTTTGTTTCTAAGAGAGGCATCACGAAAAGGGATCTAATATCCTCTTACCTATTTTTCATTGCTATGGATTACTTGGGAAGATAATTGGAACAACTGGGAACCATGGGAGATTTCAATTGAGAGGTTGAAAAGCACTTATATATATTTTGCTAATGAATTATTAATATATTGCAGGGATGATATGGTGTCTTTGAGACTAATGCAGGATGTATTCCTTAGATTCTCTTAAGATTCAGGATTGCAAGCAAACAAATAGAAGAGTGATATATACATAACTGGGGTGAATGAACATATGAAACATGTTACCATTGTTGAACCAAGCTACATAGTAGGCAAATTCCCATTTATATGATTAGGTGTGCCTTTGTGATCAAAGGTCCTAAATGTAATAGCCTATCTAACATTGATTGAGAAAATAACCAGTAGAAGTAATTGTTGGTCACCAAATCTACTCTCCTATATAGGTAGAGTTCAACTCATAAATTTAGTATTATATGGTGTCCCAGCTTATTGGGCATACACTTTCCTTATTCCCAAGAATTCATGAAAAGTATTAAGCAATCCTAGAGGACATTCCTATGGAATGGTGCATTGAAAGTGCGTAAGAAGGCTTTAGTGTCTTGGGATAAAATCTTCTTACCAACATCTTCAGGAGAACTGAACATAATGAACTTGTGTTGATGAAAAGTGCAGCCATAGTAAAGTTATTATAATGTATCAAGGAAGAAGGATTGTTTAGGGGTACAATGGTTACATGGGTAATACATAAAAAATGCAACATTTGACAACTTCAAAACACCCAAGAATTATTCTTGGGTGGTGAGGAAAATAATTGATGCAAGAAGAAATTTACAAAGTAGACATGAATGCCAAGGATCAATCAAAAGTCAACTGGAACAAACACAACAAAGTGAAGGTTTTCAATTCACAAGATATATAAATATTATTTACCTAGACATCATAAGGTAGAGTGGAAGGATATATTGCTACACATACAATCCCATCCTAAATATATATTCGTATTATGCCTAGTAGTGCAGAGGAAACTAACAACTATGGAGAGGCAACAAAGAATTCTATAAGTGTTCCCTAAAATTGAAACTTCTGTTGCCAAACAAATGAAACTTTTTAACATTTATTTTTTGAGTGCCAAGTTACAAAGAACCGTAGTGATGAATGTTAAATTGGATGGGCAATAAAGACATGTCATGAGATGGAAGAATAAAGTAAAATAAATGTGCAAGATTGCTAGGAGTAAAGGAGGTGGAGAAGGTATTACATACTGCTTCTTTTCTTTGGTTATGAACATGATATAGAGAGAAAGAAATGAAAATAGGTTTCAGGGTAAATAATTGTAAACAAAGTTGATGAACAAAAAGATGGTAATGCATATTCATAGTAGAGGCCGATATTGTAATAACCAAAAATTTGAACTAGATTGAAACGTCCTCTATACGTGGTTCGACTTACACTATGAGACGTTATTTGAGTATAAATGGTAATATCATTTCAAAAATGTATGATGCAAGGATTTTATGTTGATTTAACTCCTCTGTGTCTAGTTTCCAATGCCACAAACCGTACATTAATCCAAGTTTGGAGTAGAAAGCTATGACCTCTTTTTTAAGGTCTTGTTGTACCTCAATGTTTCCTTATAGTCCTAGCTTGTGTTCATGTTTCTGAGTGAGATGATGTCATTAAGCCTTTATAGAATCTTGGTAATGGTTAGGATGCTTAGATATGTTTTTATTCATTTAGAAACTCTAAACATGTCATTTGTTATAGTACTTCATGATGCCAAATGTGGCACACTTGAGAAAAATGTACAGTGCAAGATCCTGCAGGCGCGATTTAGAACATCCCCCATCTGGATGTTAGGAGTGATTCCATGTATGGAACACCTAGTGCCACTATCACGCCCAAAAACTCATCCTCTAAGCATGAATGATATCCTTATCCACTAAGATTCGCTAGCAGCCTCGGAAGAACCACTTGGACTAGGCATAGATCTACACACATCCCTCAGCAGAAGAAATAATGATACTATCACAAGTATAATTAGCTCCTAAAAATAATAAAGAAATAGTCTCAAAATTAATAATAGATAAGCTCATGTCTCAAAACCATACATCTCATTATGAAAGCCTCTACTAGCTAAATAATCGATTGCTAGAACAAGAGTTTATGATCTAGTCTCTAACAAATGAAATAATAAATAATAAAACTAAATTCCATTCTCTAGATAAATAAAATAAATAACTCTATAACTTTCCCTCGGAACAAGTGAGGACTCGCCAATCTTCTATCTCTAAGAATGTAAGTAATTTCAACCTCGAATGTCCATATTCTTGGCAGTATTTGCATGGAATTAGCACATCTAGCAAGAGTATAATCAGCATACCAAAACATGTACTGAGTACGTGGGAAGGTATAAACAGGCTATACAGTATGATGATAGGTACTATGCAATGCATTAAAAGTAAATATCAACTTCAGCTTTAACTCAACTAAGCAATTTAGCATTTTATAATGAAAATAGTTTAAAAGCTCAAAGCTAAAGTAACTCAGCTAAAATGTCTTAACTCTTAATTTTTTAACAAAAGATAAAGAATTAGTTAAAAATAAACTTTCACTTTCTTCTTTCACTATCACTTTTAACTTGTCTTTTTGGGAGTTTCTATAACAGACAAACGATAGGCATAAAGCGATGAAGTTAATATATCACCTAAGAGTAGGGGTTCCTAACCTTACAAAAGGTAAAGGATGCTACCTCTAGTGGATCCAACTAGGTTATAGTTGCAACTGAGAAGTACCAAAATAATAATAATCACTTTGTTAGGATACACAAGTTGGGTTATAAGGGCCTCTGCCCAACCATGGTATAAATACTCCTCCCAAAAAAATATAATTACTATCATTAAAACTTCTCTAAAAGCATCTTGACTAATATCACCAGCGTTGGCCCCTAAATGACCGCTCAGGGACATTCTATAATGAACCACCAGACCTTCCTGGAATCTTGTGGATACTCTTTCAAATTTAGCCAAAACAAACAAATATAGTCAAATTGGACTCTTGATTAGCTTCTTATGTCACACCTCATCAATTAAGCAATAAAATTATTATCTTCCTCAATTAATCTCAATTATAAAAAATAAACAATTTATACATGCTTCACGTTCATACTTTAATTCATGTAGTAACTCAAGTAATTACGACTCTTCAATGCTCAATTTAAGTTTTAAGAATAAATCTTGACAAATATCATTCTCATACCTCAAAAATTCTTTACTTATTTTACCTCAATTATGAAACATAATAACTCTTGAGGACTGAATAAGTAAATAATCGTCATGAAAACATCATAGTTCTAACTAAAAAACATCAAGTAAATCAATACTTTAGGGAATCATAGTTTATAGAATTAAACGAGAACCTTAGCGTGCTTCTAAATCTTCAAAACCTTATTTAGAAAAGGATTTTTGGGCACAAGGATGAAAAAAGTCCCTGTTGAAATCCCACATACCTAATTTGGAAAATTTCTATGGAGGAATTTTATGAAGAAGAGGTTGCACCAAGATCTCTTGATGAAAACCCTAGGTTTTTTTCTTGAGTGAAACTTTGAAAGAATCTTGATTTTGATTTTGATTATGAATAATGAAATAAAGAAATATAGTTTGCATATTTATATTAACCTATTTGGATCCTAAAAACATGGGTCTGAGTTAAAAAGAGAAGGAAACTACAAATCAGTCCCTATGAGATCAGGCTCAAAAACCAATTTTCAGAGGTCAACGAAACCCTCCACAATTCGTAGGTAGGGATCACGACTCGTGGTTCTGTTCACGGGTAAAGAGGGTCTTATTTTATCTCACTGGACCATTTACACAATCCAAGGTATGACTTGTGGCTTGGAGGTATGACTTGTACTTCAACTCGTAGGTACCTGGACAAAAGTTTTTTCTATATAGTATAGTATTTAGTAAAATGCCCATAATTGTTCTCTATGAACTCCAAATGACACGAGGTTTGTTAACATGGAAAAAAGACTCAAAGAAATTTCTTTGGAAAATTCATGGGTCACCTAAATCATTATTTATCAAATATATGTCCATTTAAAGTTTACCCAAGTATGAAGTATCATCAAACTAAGCAATTTTGAAAGGGTCTTGATCTCAACTTTGGGTTATGATTTATTTATGACATCAAATCATTCATAACACTTATAACACACTTATTTTAGGATATTATCACAAAGTAGAATGATTAAAGGTGTTACATTTTCTCCCCCTTGGGAACATTTGTTCTCGAATGAAGGCTATAGATAGAATAAGAGGAACTCAACTGGTGAAACTAACCAAATGACTAAACCAAATGTAAGAATGATAGACAATGACTTTATTTATTCAAAGAAACTCTTAATATTCCACTAGCTCAGCTGATAAAAAAGAAAATGCAATAATTGACCTCAGTATTAAATCTAGTCAAATAGCATATGAATGCACAAATAGGGGATCATGTACTGTTACCTCAACTCAGCACCAATCCTATACTCAAATAATGCATAAATACACTCAATTGGATCATGAAATGCTTCATCATCATTAACTAAAATGGACACGAGATGAATAGAGAGGTTCTTACCTCAAGGAGGAATAGGACTAGAAGGGAACAAATGCGGGTATCTACTCATCATATCATCCTCAACCTCTCATGTAGCTCTCTCAACTGCTTGATTCCTCTATAGAAACTTAAATGACCCTATCTCTTTCTTCCTCTACTTATGAACTTGTTTATCAAGAATCTGAACGGGGACCTCCTCATAGTTTAAACTATCAAGAAGGCTGATATCTTGACTAGCACTGTCAGAGATAGATCACTCATGCATTTCATGAATAATAAGACATAAAACACAGGGTGAACCACTTCTAACTATGATGGAAGATCTAATCCATAGGCAACCTTTCCTACCCTCCTTATAATATGATAAGACCCAATGTACCTTAAACTCAAATTACCTTTTCTACCAAATTTCATGACTCCCTTCACAGGAGACACCTTAAAAAATACCCAATTACCAACATCAAACTCCAACGCTCTCGTCATCATATGTGTATAGGACTTCTGCCTACTGTTGGGCTGTCTTCAGCCTCTCTTGAGTAGTCTAAAACTTCTTTATAATATCAAGAGAAAAATTTGGGCGTCTAATAGCTGCCTCACCAACCTCTGACAAACTAATTAGAGACCTACACTGCTTTACATACAATGGTCAAATAGATCTATTTGAATACTCGAACGTTGTTTTGGTATTAAAACTCAAGAAAAAGGTAGGTGCTCAACCCACTTATACTTGAAATCAATTTCACTTGCCCTCAACATAACCTCCAAAGTATGAATAGTCCTTTCTGCCTGACCATCTTTTTGTAGACCAAAAGTCATACTCAATTGAATTTGGGTACCAAGACCCCTCTAAAATGATCTCCAAAACTGAGATGTAAAATGTAGACCACAATCTGATATAATAGACAAAGGTACATCATGCATACAAACAATTTCCCTCAAGTAGATCATACCATACTAATCTACTGAGTAACTCGTGTGAACAAGTAGCCAGTGAAAAGACTTAGTTATTTCGTCTAATATAACCCTTGCAGAATCATGCCTCCGGGATAATGGTAAATCAGTGAAAAAATCCATATTAATCACCTCCCACTTCTATGTTGGAATCTCAAACTGTTGCATCTAACTTGATGGCCTCTAGTTCTCTACCCTACTAATTGACAGTTAGAACACTTAGCCATAAACTCTTCTATGTCCTTCATACCCTCCCATTAGTCCACATCTCTCACTTCTCTATACATCTTAGTAGCTCTAGGATGAACAGAATACCAGGTACTAAGAGTGTCTAACATAATCCTCTCTCTCTCTCTCTCAAACTGTCAACTGATGGAACAAGCAGGTGATCTTGATAATGAAGAACCCCATCTCCCTTTTTGGAGAAAACCTGCACCTTATGGTTATGGACAACATCTTTCAACTTAAATAGAATCGGATCACTATCTTGAATCTCTTTCACCTCAACCATAAGAGATGACTTGAAAGCATTCTGAATAAGTATACCAACATCATCTACATCAATAAATCTAACACCAATGTGTGCAAGACTATGTATATATCAAAATAACACCATCTTATATCCATTAACATGTGACAAACTCCCCAAAGACAACCTTCTAAGGGCATCCGTCACTATATTGGACTTTCCTAGATGATGCATCACAATCATGCCATAATCTTTCAACAACTCAAGCCATCTCTTCTAATAAAGATTCAAATACTTATAATCAAACACATGATGCAGACTCTTATGTTTGGTGAAGAAATCTACACACACTCCATACAAGTAGTTCCTACATAACTTCAAAGAAAAAACCACATATACAAACCCAAAATCATGGATAGGATTTCTTCTCATTAGTATTAAGTTATCTAGAAGCATAGGATACAACCTTACCGTGCTACATCATAACATATACCAATCCAACTCTTGAAGCATCACAATACACAGGAAAAAACATCTAAACCATAAGGCAAAGTCAACACTGAAGCAGGTGTCAACCTAGCCTTCAAATCTAGGAAACTCCTCTCACAAGCATCAGACAACTCAAACTTTACTCTCTTTTGAGTCAAATGGGTCAAGGGAAGAAAAGCCCTATATATATCCATAATAATACTCAAATAGACCTAGAAAAATATGGATATCTGACAAAGAGGTACGTCTAGAACAATTATGGAAAGAATTAATATTTTAGGAATCTACCAAAATACCCTCTCTAAAAAAGATATGACCAACGTAGGCAATTGAATGAAGTGAAAACTCACATAGAGAAAACTTAGCACAAAGTTGATGTTGTCTAAGGGTTTGAAGAACAACTCGACATGGTTTTCATGATCCTCCTTACTTTTGGAATAAACTAGAATATCGTCAATAAAGACAATCACAAACAGGTTTAAGTAGGTCTTGAAAATCTTGTTCATGAGGTCCATGAAAGTTGCAGGAGCATTAGTGAAACCAATGGACATACTACGAAATCAAAATGGCCATAACGAGTACAAAAAAATATCTTTGGAATATCTGACTCTCCAACCTTAAGCTAATGATACCCAGAACGAAGGCCAATCTTAGAAAAATGGCTAGCACCTTTTAGTTAATAAAAAAAGTCATTAATCCAAAGAATGCGATACTTATTCTTGATAGTGACTTTGTTCAGTTAATGTAATCAATGTACATACGGAGGGAACCATCTTTCTTATGCGTGGATAATAAAGCACAAACCTAAGAAGATACTCTCAAATGGGTAAAACCCTTGACTAAAAGATCAGCTAATTGGTTCTTCAACTCTCTAAACCAAGATGGTGACACCCTATATGATATAATAGAAATAGGATGAGTGCTTAGAACAGCATCTCCACCAAAGTCTATCTCTTTATACAGAGGGACTCTAAGTAAATCCTCAGGAAATAAGAAACTCTCAAACTACAAGTATAGACTAAATATCAGGAGTCTTAGACCTAGAGTATTAAACTGGAACCAAATGATAAAGAAACCCTTTAGAAATCATTTTCATGCCTTTAGTTAGGAAATTCACCTACCTTTTTGGGACAAATCTACTCCCCTCCCTCCCAAGGAAATATCTATCAGGAACCTGGAAGTGGAAAACTCTTGTCCTACAATCAACAATAGCTTGAAGTGAATGGATACAATCCATGCCTAGCAAAAATGTTATTATGGTCGCAGTGAGTTGGGCCACCAATGTAGAAATTTCCCCTATAACAAGAAGAACAACAATGGTGGTCAGTACTAAGAGCGATTCCTTAAATCATCTAGCAAGCTGAGTGAAAATATTTCTCCTCAAGTCATAACGAGTATGTTTTTATATCCATACCCTATATGCATCTATATCCCCCTTAGAAACCAATTCCTACTAAGTTGTATGTTGGGTTAGCCTAGATGAGATAGTAAATGGGGGTATGTTTTGGAAGATTATGAGATAGAACATTATGTGGTTATATGACTTAGAAGCAAGCATGTGAATTCTAAAGTTTAACATAACCATAGATTAATATGTGTAGCTAGTGTTATGTGGTTTTTGGGTAAGTAATTAGATGGTAAATCCTTGAGCCTTCACTAAGGTGTTAATGAGTCGTGTTGTGTTGTAAAAATTTCATGGTGGTATATCGATATCAGTTTAGAATTTTAGGAAGATTAGTTATGTAATATGATCAAGTTATAAAATAGTTAGGAATAGATCAATTTAGGCTGTGGGTTTTGATGATGCTACAAATCCCATGTTAATATATGGGTTACAAGAGAGAGAATCGATTTAATAAGATCGTGTGTATGATATGGCTAGACAAAGTGTTTTAGTGAGCTTAGTAGCTCTTATTAACCCTCAGAGGATTAGAGTTTCCTTTACCCGTGATCTAGTAGCTTTGAGATGACATGTAATAGAAAGTTATGTTCTACCCGTGTTAGTGATGGACCACATACTTGAACTTCAGATGGTCACAATGGTGAGAGAAAGTTAAGAGTTATTCCACTAAGAAGTCCTCATAGTTAGAATTTTTTGGATTTTAATACAATGGGGAGATGGTGTTTTTGACCAGTCTGAAGTCCCAACACATATTTAATGCTCTTTATATGCTTCAGCTAGAGGTAATACCTTATTCCTTCCATATGTATTCATGTTATGCCCATTCATATTATCTTGTTCATGAACCACATCTAGATCCATGTCCATGTTAAGTTCCTAACATCTAAAGACAATTATTCCAGACAGTAATCTCAGTCCTACTCATGACTTAAAAAATTTAGCTGACCCGTGAAAGAAACTCTAGGTTTTCAGTACATCTATGTATATTAAGCTTACATTATATCCTAAATGTAAAAGCGTAATTATGACTTAGATATCCATTTAGTTTATGATATCAACTATGTAGTTTTAAGCATAATTCTAAAATCCAACTTATATTACATTCTAAGTATACAACCTATCTTATGACTTTGTTTCTTAGAACCCCATATGCCTCAATGTTAATTGTCTAAACACAATTATTCCAGATAACAATCTCAGTCCTACTCATGACTTAAAACATTTAGCTAACCCATGAAATCAACTCTAGGTTTTCAGTACATCCATGTATATTCAGCTTATATTATATCCCAAATGTAAAAGCATAATTATGACTTAGATATCCAGTTAGTTTATGATACCAACTTTGTAGTTTTAAGCATAATTCTAAAATCCAACGTATATTACATTCAAAGTATACAACATATCTCATAAGTTTGTTTTTTAGAACCCTGTATGCCTCAATGTTCAGTTGTTTAAAGATAATTATTCCAAACAACAATGTCAGTCCTACTCATGACTTAAAAATTTTAGCTAAGCCGTGAAAGCAACTCTAGGTTTTCAGTATATCCATGTATATTAAGCTTACATTATATCCCAAATGTAAAAGTGTAATTATGACTTAGATATCTAGTTAGTTTATGATATCAATTGTTTAGTTTTAAGCATAATTCAAAAATCCAAGTTATATTACATTACAAGTATAAAACCTATCTCATGACTTTGTTTTTTAGAACCGCGTATGCCTCAATGTTCAGTTGTCTAAAGACAATTATTCCAGACAACAATCTCAGTCCTACTCATGACTAAAAACATTCAACTAACCTATGAAAGCAACTCTAGGTTTTCAGTACATCCATGTATATTCATCATATATTATATTCCAAATGTAAAAGCGTAATTATGACTTATATATCCAATTAGTTTATGATATCAACTACGTAGTTTTAAGCATAATTCAAAAATCCAACTTATATTACATTCCAAGTATACAACCTATCTCATGACTTTGTTTTTTAGAACCCCGTATGCTTGATGTTCAGTTGTGAAATATTCATATTTATGCTTCTCAATATGTCAAGTCCTATGTAATCAGACCTTCTGATATCCTCAAGTGTCTAATGGAACCATGCCATGTCATATATATGCTCAAATAAAAATTTCCCTAAATAGATCACACTTATGATTCTCTATATGCTAATCCCTTTGTATGTCCATTCATGTAATGACCAGTTCGGTCATTTCCTTGCTTTCCATCTTTTCTATGCTTAGAGATGTCTGGTAGTGTCTCCAAGTCATTTATGACTTCTTGGGACTGGTAGCTCGGTGCCCTAACAACTAATTTTCTCATTATCTCATTTTTTCTGTTTTGGAGTTTTTGTTTTGAAATAGTGGAAATCCAGAGTGAAATTGTAGTAAATGCACATATAATTGGAATTGCAACAATTCCATGAGCTTTAAAATGTCAACTTTGGGCTAGTTGTGTCATTGGTTTGCTTCTCGGGGTGTTCGGGCTCCTTTTGAGTCTGTTTGTGAAAAGTCCAAAAATTGGCTCCTTTTGAACCTTTTGAGTTTGGGATCCTTTTTGCTCAACTGTCCTCGATTGGTTATTTTGTCAATTTTTTGATTTCATATTGTGTTTTCCACTCAAAATGCACTCTTGGTTTGCTAGAATTGGACTCAGGATGCTCGTTTTAGGCCCCTCAAAGAATTCTTGTTTTGCTAAGTTTAGATACAGGTTGTAGACCGCCCGAACGACCCTTGGGCCTCCCCTGTGCCATAACTCCTGCACCTAGGGTTTTTTCCTGGCGAGGCTACACCAACAAGCCTTTAATAGGTCACCTCAGTGGACAAAAAGGGCGCCTCAATGGCCAAAAGGGTCGCCGAAAGGCCAAAATAGGTGCCCCAGTGGCCCAAGCAGTATATATAAAGGGGTTCATCTCCTTCATTTTTAGTTGTTGGTCTCTTCAATTATTTCCATAACCAAGGCTTGAGATTTGGGGTTTGAATGTTTTGAGTTGAGGGAATGGACAGGAGTTGCGTGTGAGATCATTTGAGTTCGTGGAGCAGGTTTTCCTGGGTATTTCTTATTATTTCCACCTCTTTTAGCTTATGTAAAATGTTTTTGTTTCTTTACAATAAACCTTGTTTTCTCCCTTGATTCATTATCCCTATAAGCTTAATTTTGGACCATGAGTCCCCCGAGCTGAGGGCTTCGTGTTGGCATTTTTATTTTTATTTTCCATGAAGTGGGGTATGCTTTTCGACCCAGGTTTCTAATTGTAATATGGGTCTTATTTTCATGTTTTATCCCTGGATTCGTAATTGTATAGTTTTGGGTGACTTCAGTTGTGTTGGAGCTTTGGGCCAACTATATGCGTATTTTGGGGACTTTCATCGGCATCTAGGTTTGCTAGGTTTATTTGTGTGCATTGTAGATTGGGCTATTATATGCTCGTGATATGTCCAAGAGTGCGGGTTGGGCATTAGGTTGATAGTTGTATTTTTATTTGATATCCTTATTAGTTCCAAGGGACCATGAAAGGGCATAGTGAGTGAAGGGTTGTATGCCTGGGGTCCTGGCCTCAATGCATGGGGGCCACAGACCTTGGCAACTATTTTAGTTGTTATGGGAAGAGCTTGTTTTGTGAGATCATCATAAATAATAAAAGTCTTAACCTAGCGTTTGACCTGAATAAGCAGGGGCCGTGGTATGGTGAGGTGAGTTCTTAGCTTGTGGCCTTTGGCCTATCCTAGACTCCTGTAACTTTCCATTTCTGTTATTACTCGTATTTTTTATTATATTATGTTGCGGCACCTATATATTATATTTTGGCCTAAATATTGGCACTGATGGGGCGAGCCCAAACATTGGCACTATTTGGGTAAGGCCCTGAGTATTGGCACTGATGGAGAGAAGCCCAGAGATTGGCACTGTTAAGGAGAGGCCCCGAGATTGGCTCTGTTTGGGAGAGGCCATGAGTATTAGGACGAATGGGGTGAGGCCCCAAGATTGGCACTTATTGAGAGGATAGTGTTGGTACTACATGATACTGCTCTATTTTTACTTTCCTGCACCCCTATGTATTACCTTTTATTGTTTTTACTCACCGGGCTTAAGGGGGAAGTTACCGGTGGTTTTTTTTGCTGTTTGTACTTACCGATGGTATGGGACACCAGGTAGGTTTTGTGTGTTTACTTTTCATTCCTTACTTA